>JANHGN010017260.1:5795-121457 GCA_024605025.1 Megaceryle maxima
TTTTTTTTTTTTGAAAGCCTGGTGAATAAGGATTCCTAATCTCCAGCAGAAGCAAAAAAGGAACAGGCAGCAAAAGACTTGAGAGCATGTGTGCCTTCCACAGATCCATCTCAGAAGGACCAGCCTCTAGAAAGAAGATTCTTAACTAGCTTAAAAAAAAAAAAAAAATATATATATTCTCAAGATGTCCTGCAGACATCATGTGGATATGCCTCTAAATCACTCTTGACCAAAGATAGTTTTCAGCTAATCTAAAGCAATATTTAAAAAATCTTAACTCTGCCCTTCCAGTGAGAGATTTATCTGTCAACACAAAAATGTTTAGGCAGATTTTGCCCATGTAAAGGCTGTTTTCTGTTAGTGATATTTTTTAGTTATATCTTTGTTTTGTATCAATGACTAATTCATAAAACACCACAGAATGGTATAGTTTAACATGCTTTATGGAAAATGTATTACATTTTATTAAAAAATTAAGGGTTTTTTTAAACTTAAAACCACCTAATTGCTCAACAGTTGATACTGTAATTGTATATGCACTATGTTAATTCCTAATTAGTAATTAACATATTTTTTGTGCTACAAACCCAGAAGAAATACATATTCCCAAGGTTGTCACAAAATAGAAGCTTAGAGTACATTAGTTCTATTTGTACTAAACACAAGGAAATTTTAAAAATCATCAGCAATATCCAAAAAACTCTACTTTCACTTAGACTTGTGGCAATATCAAAGCATGTTTGCATTCTGGCAGGCTCCATTAAAAAAATTCACACTCCAGAGAGCATTATCACATGCTGTCTCAACAACAAAAATGAGCACAGTATATATACATTTACCTGAAACTTCCTTACAGAAATTTCTATTTCTTTCATACAGAAGCCATTGGATTATCAAATATAATGCATGTTAGACTGGAGAGGAGAAAAATGGGATCATACCTATCAAATTAATTTCATTTTAAAGGAAGACAACTTTATGCTATAAGTCTTTCACAAGACAACTTCAAATGTCATAAAAATATTTCCAATCCTTAGCAGCTTCTAGAATCCCCTAGGGAACATCCAATATATCTCATGACCATGACAAGTAAATTGTTGGCAATTACCAGCCAATCCAGAGCTACACTGAGCCTTCAATTTTTTTTACTTTACTTTCTTGCTTCCACCTCTGAAAGAAAAACACTGATGGGATACCTTCACCCAAAAAAAGCTGTTAGAGAGGAAAAGCAACTGTGACCTTCAGAAAGCAGTTACGAGTGTAGAAATTCCTCAAAAATCTTGTAGTAACTCTATATTTTGATGTTATCTATAGCATTAATGTCAACAATAATCAATACTGAAGACTTATCATTCAGAGTGTTTTAGAATAATATGAGCATCAAAATTTGACAAACCTACTTCTGAACTTGTTTGCAATTTTATTTTTTTCAATTCCTCTTGACAATCAGATTCCCAGTTTAATTATGCGTTGTGGCTGTGTGGGAAAATACTTTTGTTTGTTTTAAACCTACTGTTTATTATTTCCTTTGAAGCCCATTTTGCTATTAGAAAAGAAAAATTATCATTCCCTAGTCATCTTTGTCATACCTTTTAGAAAGCAGAGATTATTTTTCACTTACATCTCTTTTCTGAATGAGACAGTATTTAAAATCTTCTTGAATAAATCTAAGTTATAGAAATTACTCCTTGTCTTTTTAACCATCCCTTCCTGAACTTACTCTCATTTTATCATATTCATTTGATATTGGATGACAAGAATGTCACTGTTGTATAATTTGGATCAGTTAAGAATTTTGTGTTTGATTTAGACAACCTTCTTTTAAGCCAATGAAAAATCCATATATTCATAAATAAAAATTTCTTAAATTTGCTGGTTTAAGTATAAACACAACAGATAAATTAATAAATGAATTCAAGATGCATCTTCATCTTCAGTCTTGTCAGCATGGTCCTCTCTATATTCATGCAACTATATGAATTATTCCACAATTGCAAAAGTGGGAATTCACATTATCTTTCTGTAATGCTTGATACATATACGCAAAAAGATTTCAGTAATTCTTTCATTTCAGGAAAAAAGCTGCTTTAACATTTTAGTAACCATGGGATATGACATACTTTTCTTAGTTCTTTGAAGTCTACAATTACATTCTAAATTAAGGAGTTACACATTTGAATCTGCACTTTGGTGTACAGTCTGTGAATGTACCAACATATTCTCCTCACTTCTTGGGGTAATGTAATCCCTGGGGTGGTCAGAAGTGAACTTTCAAGAAGTGTTACCAGTGAGATTTTGCAGGGAAAGCCATTTAGGCTATAGGGACATCTCAAAAAGAAGAGAGAAAACAGAGTTAAAAATGCATTTGTCAGCTCTGATTCATCTATGTATTTTTTTGTTATAATGTCTTCTATGGAATGAGATGTCATTATCAAGTTGTATATTGCTCCAATGTAGCCATCCATTACAGTAAAGCAGAAATAGCACATTCCATTAATCACAGACACAAGGTTAAATAAAGATGTAAGCGTATTGGGAAAGCAACGCTTCAAGTGTATGTCACCTTGATGTATTAAGCAAATGTCTTAGAGGGGGTTATAGGCCTGAGAAAATAATAGTAGTCATATTAAACAGAGCTGTATAGCCATGCTTAACTCAGTAATACCCATTTATATTACTAAAAAGAAATTGATTATTTCAGTTGTTTGCCATAGAGTAAGCAACATATGGTACATAACATTTGAAATCAAAGTGAATTTATTGAAAGAAATGAGGACTTCAAATTGACTCAATACATTTGGTTTGATAAATATTCCTTTCAAATCTATTCTTTTTCTGACGCATTACTAAGCTGTTCCTTCTACATTACAGAGATGAATGCACACAGAATTACTGCTCAATTCATTCTCATGTCAGTGGTCATTCCAGCACTCTGTGCTTTGAAAAAATAAAGACCCTAATATGAGCCAGGATAACTTTGTGGAGTATTACACTACAGATGGCTGACTTCTACCTATTAAGAAAGGTTGTTGGGACAATAGCCATACCCATTTTGTTCCATTCAGGGGTTTTCCATCTTTTCCCTCACTTTTCAATTTATGAATTCTGTTTCTTCTATTTCTTTCTTTTGAACTGTTCTTTCTCCCATTTTACATCCTTCTTGTTCAGTATCCCATTTCCATTTTCTCTGCAGCAACGTTCAAAAAGTATCATTGTTCTCAGCAACTATGGACATTTACAGTTCCTGACAAAATCAGCTTGCAGTCTAAAGGATCAGAAGTCATTGATGGTTAACTACATTTCTTGCTTGCATGCTGGTTTTGAACTGGTGGCTAGATTTGGACGTGAGATGAAATTTTTCCTTAATAATACCAAGAAATACTCCTCCCACATGGGGCTATTCACCTCCTTGTTCAGCTTGGACACTTTATCATGATCTTTTCTCCTAGGCATCTGCCATTAGTCAGATAGCTACCTGGCCTCAAACTACAGGAAACAAAGTAGCTAGGTATAAGCCTTACAGCTGGGTTCAAGAGTAGCTCCTAGATGCTTCTGAATGCTTTAGTAAGACATTTACTCTTTAACATCTTTACCTACTAAGGAGTTTGAAAGTGTAATAAGTATAAAAAACTTTTTGTTTCTGATATATTACAGCCCTCTTTCACTGTGTAGTAATTGTTTCATAAGTGTTCAGTATTGATGGGTAAGAGATCACTGTGGACATGACATTTATTTAGAGAGGCAGAAAACACTTAAGGCATTTCTGTCTGTTTTAAAGCATTGTATCCAACATGCTTTCTGACAAGGCTACAGAAAAACACTAGCGTTTCAATCTTTACAGATTAGGGTAATTTACAGAAAGATAACACCTATTTTTCTTTAAATGTTTCTGACTTGCCCAATTGTATAGTTCTTCCTTCTAACACAAATTATTAGTGGTGCTATGATACTAAGGTGTATAGTGGCATGGGATGGGGTAGCACACTATAGAAGGGGTAAGTGGGATAACTTCTTTTCAGCAAAGACAACTGAATTTAGCTTTTCAAATTACAGGTGCCTAGAACTGGACATTTAATTTCTTCTGTACTGCATATTCATTGGATTTAGGGGATTAACTGTTTCACTATTTGTATTCATATTTACTATCTACCTAAAGAACTAGAATTTTCATTGTTAGTGCACTTTTTAAATCTTGGCCTGAAGTTGTATTTTCAATTTTTCAACTGTATGCAATGCCTGCAGACTGGATAAAGTGATGCTTTCATTCTTCATCTCAATCTGCCCAGACTCTTCCCCTCAAATAAAGTAGGGAAAATGGCCTAAAGTAAAAGGATTACTTGGTTGGTTGATTCTAGTCTGCTATAATGGAAAATAGTCAAAGTTCAGTAAGCATATTAAAAAAACTTAGCAATTTTTTCAATACCTTAAAAATATTGCATTACTTCATTAATTTGGAAACATTCAATGGCAATTTTAGTTTTTGTCAATTTATTTGAAATAAACCACTAAATAATTAATTTCACAAAATTTATTGATGTGAAGAGCCATCTTGCAAAGGTAAACATGGAAAATATTTTTAGACTAAGAGTATAGGAGAACTAACTCTGTCTAAGAATGGTAATACTGTAATATCTAATTCTGTCTTGGCCTTAAGAAGGGAAATCTCTGTTATTTTCTTTAGTGTAAAATCTATCAGCATTTTGATTAGACCATATTTTTATTATGTTGCAATTGACAGGGTTATTTGACATTGAAAAATATATCTGGGAAAGTTAAGGTTACAAATATGCAAGAACTCCTATGCATTTTTCTTTTCCTTTAAATAGTCATCACCCAGCAGGACTTGTTTTCTATAATAGTGTGTTGTTATTTGCTATTATGGAAAATACTTTGCTAGAAAAATAGCTCAAATATCTGTCATAAAATCTTAATCAGGGCTACAAGAATTTTTTAGACACTTCAATTTCAATGACAGGTTGTGATGAATGTGTATAACTGAACAAAAAAGCATAAAATAGTGAAGAAAAAAAATGAAAAAAAAATATACAGGAATAATATTGAGGTTTCTAAGACATTTTCTCATCTTTTTATGGTTTTATTATTTCTTACAGAAAGCCACATTGGACTTTCCCATAATATTTACTTTGTTTCAGAGAACACTGAAAGATGGACCTCCTAATCTGCTAAACCAGTACTGGAGAAAAAAGTGCTACAAAGGCTTATTTATTTTCTTCAGCCTGTATGAAAATATAGGGGATTGGTATTGATAGTCTTCTCATATTTTACCTGTACTTGACTTACACTCAAAAATAAGACTCGATTCTCCATACCAAATTAAATCACTTTTTATGTTTACAATTCCATATTCCAGAATTATATTAATGTTGCATCATTCAAGAAATATTCTGAAGGTTGCAGGAGTATATAAAAAAAAAAATTATCTTGAACTTTAACTTTGTGAATACCTAACAAAAGACTAATGAAACACAGGAAGTACCAGTAGTAAATCTTCTGCAAGTAGGTAATCTGAGTGAAGCAAATGGATCAATATCTTCTTACTGGCTGTAACCTGGCTTAAATAATTTTATTAGTGTTAAATAAGTTAAGCAATATAAAAATATAGTCTTTCAGTTCTCAGTAAAACACTCTTTCCCAGTTGCATTAAATCACTTATGTGTAACTTCATCATGAAGAATTTTGTGAAATAATTCATCCAGAGTAGAGAAGTCATTTCCAAGAAGGGACTAATGGAAAGCATATTAAAAAAGGGAATTGAGGTGTTCTAGTATCCTACTACTATGGACCAAAGAAAATGCATTAACTATTTTGATGTCCTGTTTGTCAGAGCTGTGAACATCTTAAAATAATGATGTAAATTGATCAAATATGTGCATGAGCATTTTTCAGATTTGTGTGTATCTAACTATCGGCAAAAATGAACATCAGCTGCTTCCTAGATGTTACCCGCTTGCCTCTGCTTCACACACACAGAGCCACTTCACATCTAAATGTACAGGGTGGAAGTTGCTTGAGTGTATGTACACATACACTAAGAAGATAAAACTTGGTTATCAATTTGAAGATAGAAAACCATCCAGAAAACTTTGTCTCCAAATCAGACTCCTTATTGCCTTCCCATTAACTAGAAGCCCATATATGAAAGAGGATCCCATGTGTTTAGTCTTTCTTCCCTCCTTCCTTCCTGTCATTGTTATCTTAGCCACTAAACTTGAAGAACTTAAAACAAAGACTTTCACTAAGGGTTTCTGACAAGGAACAGAACTGATTTCCTTTCAAGGGTTTTCTTTGGAAACTTTTTCAGCTACTATGTAGAGATCATAGGTCTCTGGGATGGCAGAGAAGACACTATTAATTCACACTATTAATTATTTCTTCCCTGCAGTATTATTCATTAATCGATTCTCTCTTTAAAATTTATAGTAGCCAGGTGGTGTCACAGAGTGCTAAGTGTCTGTATTTTATTTGACTTTAAAAATGGCTGAAAACTTACTTCCTGGGTTTGGGGATTTTTAAAGGATATGAAACATTCTCTTATGAATAGGTATTGCCTGAACAGTTCAGGTCAGCATTTAAAAATATTTTTGTATAACTGTATAACAGACAGAACGTAGCCTGCTGGATATCTACCCAGAATTGATTAATCTGACTGCATTGGTTTTGAACCCTACCACCAAGCAGGATAATTCTAGGCACAAACATTTAAGTCTGCTAAGAAAATGTTGTATTGCTCTTGCTTTATTTGATTTTACAGATCCTGGCATGAACAATGCAGGTATTAAGAAATAGAGCAAATGAAGACAACAGAAATTATTATCATCATCATAGAGATTACCCCTGCTGAAAATTTACCCCATGCAATTGACTATGGAATAAAAACTTTGTATCTGTTTTGTTGAGGTGCTTACATTTCCACAGATAGTAACTCATTTGAGATTTAAAAAAACACTGAGACTAAATTTCCATGGATTTTTCTTTGAATGGTCTGGTCCCCAGTGAAAGGAAGAAAAAAAAAAAAAAAAAGCCTTCTATATTTAGTCTTCTATATTTAGCCTTCTTTATTTAGTTATGAAAGGCAGTGTGAGACTAGAGACAAAAGCCAAGGCAGAAGCATGGAATAGATCGAATAGAGTCTGGGCTTCTTTTTGATATTACGGCATCTACAAAGTTTCTTATTAAACTGCTTGGCTCATTCATCAGCAAGAAAACATCACTTGCTGAGACAACAGCTCAGAAAGATCAGTCCTCTCCATCCCATTCCACTTTCCCACTGAGCCTGTCCCAAAAGGAGTTATCTCAAAGCTCATTGCCAAACTGTAGAGATGTTCTTGAACATGTTTCACATTTTAGCCAAAGAGTTCCCTTTTCATCCATTATTGTGCATGATGTTTTCAGCTAGTTTTGGGTGATGAAAGTCATGTTAGATTCAAAGGAATGCTTTTCTTAAATGGTTATCTTGAATCTATTCTGCTGTGTCTGGAATTGCTAAGAACAGTGGATAAAATTGGTATACAGGCTCACAGGAATGAGATGCATTTTTAAAGATATATCCATTAACATATTCTGACATTTCTGTTTCCCAGAGGTTTTCATAACAGCTTTCAGATCCCTTGAATTATTTTCTTCTGTCAACATGAAGAGGATATTTTGTGCTCCTTCAGTAAAAAAATCCTACCAGCACATCTGTACAATCAATCTCTGCTTTAAGCTTATTGCATATAGAAAATTCAAAGCCATTAAAGGTCAGATACTGGTTTTCAGCCCTGAAAAAACTTAGGCAGAGTGTTATATCTCGTGGGCATTAACCTTGTTGATACATCAAATTTGGAAAGTGAATAAATAATCTTAAAATGTTTATGAAGGAAAAAATAGAGACTTCTAAAAGCTTTTGTAAGAAGAGTTAAACTGAATTCAATTTGCCTATATCACAGAGAAAGTGATGTGTTATTATTCATTTCATCTTTATGCCTTGTAGGAAACTGTCACATTTGTGTTTTGCAAAAATCTTCGAGCTGTGCTTATTGCCTCTTCCCCAATACTGTCTAAGCAGAACTAGTATTTTCAATTACCATGGAATCAAACTTTTAAAGAGAAGTTATTAGAGAGTTTTTCAATGTATTCTGCTGCCCCGAAGAAAAGTAACAAAGACAATAGTTTGCATCTTAAAACATATTGTTGCAAAGTATTATGATCAGGAATGTGAAGAGTTCCTGCCTTTCTTTCTATCTATATTCTTCAAAGGTTCACTTAACCTTTTAAACAAAGGTTTGTTTAAACCTAACAAGATTAGCATTTTTAACCTACTTGGTTATTTTACAGTCACTTTTTCACTCACCTCCCCTCTGTAACTCTGCCTTACCCAGTGCTCAAAAGTTCCATCAGTCCCTTCTTTGCCACTGTTCCCACATACCCATCCTGGGCACTACAAGCCAGGATCCTGGGGCATCCTCTGGCATTCATCTTCATCCATGTCCATGATCTCCAGGATCTGTATTGACTTCTGAGATCTTAACTCCAACCTATCTTTCCAAGACTACTTCTTTATTTTGGGAGATCTTCTTTTTTTTTTTTTTTTTGGTAGCAGCTCCTCTTTCCAGAAGACCCCAGTTTTCCCAATCTAAGCAGCCTATGTGCAGTAGCACCAAGCATATCTAGGATCCTAATGGGTTCTTCCTCTTGACTCTGTATTAATTGGAAGAAACAGGATGTGCCGCTTCTGCTTAGCCTAGACACTTTCAAAATTTACAACCAGCCCATATCAATTGCATCTAGCAAGAAGCACACTTAAGATTAAGAGGTCAAAAGCTCGTTTTCAGACATTCACACACACCCAGTTCTCTACTGCCTGTTAGCATTCACAGTTTATATTTTCACCAATAACACTGATTTATATACAGTATGATATTCTGTGAAATAAGATTGTTAAACTGTAGTCATTCTATATTACTGTAGTACTCTGTGTGTGTAGATGCCCTCTGCACAGTTTGAGATGACTTCTAACCTTCCTTAAGGAGTCTGTTAACACTTTCCTACAGGTATAATCATATATGCTTTGATCATGGGAAGTGGAGTGTGAGGTGTATTTTTGAAGGTGCTTTTAATTAGATTTTGCCTTCTACTTAAACTTGAATATATTCATAAGTAGAAGGCAGAAATGATAGAAACTCTGAGAAAGAATAAATTCAGTGATTCAAACTACAAGATATGTAAGTGGGTACAGTTTCTTGCATCTTCACATTAAATATGGTGTAAGAGAAGTGCAGTTCAGAAATTTCCTGTACACATGCATGTGTATAAAAACCCCAGAGATTCCTAGAATCCCTGGCAATTAACATTTTATCATTTGACTGCTCTCTAAACATTTAACTCTTTCCCAAAATGATTGTTTTATGTGTAAAAACCTTAATTCTGTTTTTGAAATCTTTCTGTTTGTTAGTCTAGCTAATCCCTAATACCTCCTGCCAGGTAACACAAACTAAAAATATCTCTCTGATGTTCCCACAAATCCTCCTATTTTCCTTCATGCTTCTTCCACTCTGATCAAGCTTTTTAATCTCTTAGTATCCTACTTGCTCCTCAGCCCTTCTAATACACCTTTTTAAGTCTTTGCTTTCATCCACCTTATACCCCTTCACATCCTCTTAGCTAAGCCACACTTTTCTCATTCCTGAAATCGTTTTTCTGACATTTGCCTGCTCCCATCTGTCTCGATCCTTCATTTCTGTTCGGTAGCACCACCACACTTTATTATTGTTGTGTATTGTTGTTACTAAAGGAATTCACATTTGAGAACAGATTGTAATAACATAAATTGACATCATCATTTTTTATTTATCTGATGAGTTAGTATCATTACTGTCTTTTCTATTACAATAATGAGAGGAAAAAAAACCCAACATACACATCAGTAGGTAATTAAAAGAATTAGAAAAAGCAGGTGAAAAAAATCCTAAAATACTGAGTAATCATATTCTTGTCTCGTATGCTTTTACTCTTTAGGAGATTGAATGCATGAATAAAAGATTTAACAGAACTTTCAAAGAAAAGCAATATTTCAGCTTCTGAAACACAGCAATATTTCTCTTCCCACAGTGCTTGAGAAATGAGACCCAAGCTTCATTTACCTAAGTGAAAGCAGAGTGTTGATCTTTTCCATGTGGTATGTAGTAGTTTGCTTGGTTTGTGTTCTTAGGTGCTCAAGACAGGGTTTGGATCATACATGAGTCAGTCTGCAGTGTATTTGAACTGTCTGGAGTACATAGTTAGCCAGGGCTGTCCTGTGGTCCATTTCTACTCATGGGGTTTTTTTGTCACTTTGGAGTCCACTTAATACCTTAGGAATCATGAATGCTCTAGTCACAGATTATACAGAGCATGGCATTGCAGGTTTTTTTGTTAAAAGCTCCCATTGTGTGGCAAGTCCCCAGTAGCTTTCTTTAAGTGGCTGATAGACACCCTAGTGCTATTAATAAAGATTTAATATGAACCATTCCTGCACCACAAATTACAATGAGTGGAGAGGGAAGGGAGGAATCACATGGAAGGGAGGTAGATGTCACAGCTCACAGTTACTAATTCAGGAAGAATGCAAAACATCCAGATTGTTATTCTAAGCAAACATCTTTAAAATGGGTTTCATCCGTATTAATTTTATAGTTAAGGCAGGGGACAGGATACTCTGGATACTCTGAGAGCCCTTTACACATGGCAGAGAGCTAAGGGGAATGTCAAGCCCCACAGAAGATCTAATTCCAGTGTCTCACTTTACAGTCTCTATCACAGTAAGAGGTAAAGATTTAGCACTGCCTCTGGGGCTCTACTAAATCTGAAGTCTGTGTCACTTTTAGAGCAAGAATTCTTTTTCTTTCCAACCTGTAATGACAATGCAGTGGCAGCCACCATCAGTTACTGAAGTAGTGTCAAGGCATCTTTTCTGGTTGCACTGAAAGTTTGGTTGTGGAAAGAGAGGCAACAGATGGGGTGAAGTAAATCTGAAATCCGCAGCATTGTCAAAGAAGCAACTGCCATATAAAACATCTTTGTGCATTACCTTGCAGAGGTCTGACACAGGCCAGGTTGACAACTTCACCAACTTTGCAGTTTAAGAGGGAAAAAGGAATAACTGAACAAGCAACTGCACAAGGGCACATTTTCTTTGCCCTTTTGTCAGCAAGGAAGACAATAAAGACTGTGAGTTTAAGTAGTACTTCCCAATAGTGTCAAAATATCTCCAGTATCAAATCTGGATAATCCAAGACACCAAACTTCCCACAGCTGTCTATAACATACTGAAGAGTTAAGTGACTCAGACTGTTATTAGCCTCACTAAGTACTGTCTTTTCTATAGTGAAAACCAAAACAGGCATATCTATTTGTTTCTTCTTTTCCCTCCATATTAAAAATACCAGTATTTTACGAAAAAGAAGGAAAAGGATAACAGTTCCACATAAGGATAATGATGCAGTGAGGTATTTAAGGAATGGAGATTAACCAACACCAACGAGGTCAGCACTGCCTCTAGCAGGTGTAACTCAGTGATATTCCCCCAGGAACCACCATATGCCATGCCAATTGATTTTGGCCATTCATTTCTCTGGCATTTTCAGGTAATGGGAAGAGTGTATAAATACTGTTAAATTAGTGATGTAAATCTGTCACATATTCTCCCATGTTAGGAAATAATGCTACCTCCTAAATGTGGCAGCAATATAGCTTTAGTTTCTCCACTTCATTATTATTTTAGTCAGGTCTGAATTTTTCTTGGGCAGTTGGTTTGAGTGGGGATATATGTTCGTTTTGTGAAGGAGGTTGGTCTCATTTCTTTAAAAAAACTATTGTTCTGAATAATACCTACCAGTAGTTATGTGTTAGCCTTTGCTATCAAATCTTGTACTAATGGTGAATTTCTGAAGTCTCAAAATTAAATAGGAATGAGAAATTTATCTGATTAAATTAGAACTGCTTGAATAAAGAATGATATTTAAGCAAAAGACAGCAAAGATCTTTTTTGAAAGGGGAAATAAGTATTTCTGAAAAGGCTTGGCTAACTGATGACACAACGTTATTAACAGATGATAAGTAAATGGGTTTAGGACAGTTTTGTACTAACACAGAGTAGAAAAAAGATGAAAAAAACCCGCATAGTAGGATGAATCTTAATGTTCCACTTAGAACCATTTCTGAGTACGTAAAGACAGATGAAAGGCTGATGAAAGGAATTTTTTTCCTATCAAAATGCAACCCATTTTGTCATTTTCATTTGTTATTCATGTATACAGAGAGAAAACCAAGAGCCAAGAGTTTACACTTGGCATTGCAGACATATTTAATTGCTTTTTAAGGCCTCTAGGATACCTGTACTTACTATCCTACTCCTTCAAAATTGCCTTGTCATCATTCTTTTGCTACTTTACCTACAGCAAATTTCCTTTCTACGTCTGTCATTGTCCCTTCAGGGTTTTGCATTATTGCCCTCTTCTCTATTGACTTCCCATGCCTGAAACTCATGACATTTTAAAGGTTCAGTTACTGCAGGCTAGACCTGGTCCCTGCAGCTCTGTGTACCAACTATGTCTTATATTATCTAGGTCACCAATCTCCCTCAAATCACTCCTTAAATAATACCACCACCCCACACCCCCCTGGAAAGCTTTTCAATTTAAGCTCTGTAAAGATTCAAAAATTTCATTCACCGCCCAGTTAATAATAGAGTACATAATAAAATACTGCCTATTTTATCATCACAGCTCTAAGCTCAAAATCTGGGGGAGGAGAGGATGTAAAAAGACAATTTGCTGTTTGGGAAATTGCTGAATTTACAGCCTGAAGGTGGAAGAAATCCTGTTTTCCCAGGATAAGTGCTTCTTTTTCCTCCTTGTGTCTCAATTATACACACTTTTTCTACACAGTATATTTGGATTTACCCTCCAGTATCATGTAGATGTTGAAGCAACTACCTTTTGTATTCTTTCAAACTTCTTTTTATTCACATTAAAAATAATTTGTCCCATTAGTTTCAAAGCTATACTGAAGCCTTACAATTAACCCTGAAACTGGATGAATTAACTTTATGTTTTATTATAACCTTACACTCAAACTCCATTTACTTATCTTCATTAGTTTTTCATCTCTGTTTCTTGAGAAGCCAGAAAACCTCTCATCAAGATTATTAAGGACTTTATGTTAATTAAAAGATTTCTCCTCAACGTCAAACCAAAATGACCCAACACGTTGCTGGGCTCTTCACTCCTCCTTTCTAACATTGCATAACAGATGTAAGATTTTGTCCAGTGTTAATATTGTAACTATATCCCCTTGGAACAGATTTTCTTTAAAGAAGTTTTAACTTTAAGAACACGTGCTTCACCCTAGATTCCTTATGTAAAGTTTTAGGAACCAAATTATTTCCTTTTACACAGGCATAACCCAGACATAATACTCCCCAGACAAATTATTTACTCTGAAGTTAAATGATGCTCTATGAATTGAAATTCACCCTCAATCAACAAAAGGCTCCTTGAATAGTAAATGATAGACCAGCATTTGGTATAAATCACAGAGGAGAAGAGCAGATGACTGTTCAGTGCAAAGATATCAGCTTCAGACTGAAGATGGAAAGGGACCCCAGTTCTGGAGTTCTCAGCACAGGAAAGGCATGGACCTGTTGGAGACAGTCAAGAGGAAGGCAGCAAAAATGATCAGGGGGATGAAACACCTTTCCTATGAGGACCAGCTGAGAGCATTGAGGTTGTTCAGTCTGTAGAAGACTCCAGGGAGACTTTATTGCAGCCTTTCACTACTTAAAGGAGGTTTACAAGAAAGATGTGAACAATATCAGGGCCTGTTGTGATACAACTTAGTTTGTCTAAGATCAGGCACAGACTACATAAGGGAACCCAAGTCAATGAAAAAGAGTTCCATATCACACCATCTTACTTCTGGCTTCTGAATTACAGTCTGCTCACTAAACTCAAGTTCACCCAGTCTAATCAAGAACCTGTTAGTCTGGGCTGGTAGAATTATTCTAGTCATGTAATTCTCCTTAATTCTTCCTCTTTGATTTAACAATATTTCTTGCAGATATTTGATTCTCCCTTTTTTACTTCCCTATCAATTTTTTTCTAAGATTGCTAATTTATTAGCAGAAATAAGTAAATGCATCATGTAGTGCCATAGAAAGACTTGAATTAATTTTATTAGGCAAACATCCTCTCTTGTGTATTTCTAATGGCTATCTAAGGCTGTTGCATACTTCACATACTAGGGGTTTTTTTCTGACTTGTTGAACCTTCTTCTTGTATAATTCTGTGGTCCTAAGCTCATGATTTCTGATCATCTGCCATCTGACATAAAAGAGTGGCTAAGAGATAAAAAAAATGTGATTTAGGGTTAAAAAGAGTACTGTAAAGCCAAAGGGTCCAGATGAAGAGGCATTTAGGGGCCTGGGACCAGACACAGGTGTAATTTAGGTTTTCAGAATCCAAAAATCAGCCCCAAATCCACCTGAGAATAGGACTAGAGACTTATCAAGAGATTGCTATCAGAATCAAATTACAGTGGCTGTGCCTACTTTGAACATCCCATAGTTTGCTTGTTAGGGCAGTTTCTTGAAAGCAGATCATGAATACCTCTTTCTTTGGTGTTAAAAGGTTCCATTTTGAATTCTGCTACAAAGACATGGGAATTAAAATGCTCCAGATACTTATATCCAATATTGATGTACTGCCAAATCCTCATACGAGTGTAACTCGTAAAAAAGAAAACCTTGGCTCTCCTATGCCCAGATGAAAATTTCTTTTCCAAAAGAAAAATACAACTTTTACCTTTTTTTCTTCTGTTTAATCTTAGACAGCATCAACCTGTACACAAAAATCAGCATCTTCACTGTGAGCTCAATGACACTCCAGTCCTTACAACTGTAGTTTTCAACTAAGCTTTCTAATCCAAAATAGAAAACTTAATGTACCACAATAGGACACATACCTGTAATGGAAGGGCAAACTTTGTGTACATGTGATTATTTTTCAAAAAGACATCCTAGTCAGAATTTGAACATTTAGGATTTCTTATTTGAAATACCTAGGATTACACCCCGGCAAATTAAAAGGGAAGATTATATTAGCTGCTATTTGATCATTAACAGTATTTGTGGATCTAATCAGACCTCTAAGTTATGTATGCAGAGGAGCAGAAATAATCCTACCCCATCTTCTCGTTTCCTCTGACCCACAGGTTTCATTATTGTTTTTTCTGAACTGAGTGTTATGTACCTTTCTTCTATCCATGTTAACATCTGTGAATAGGAATGCTTGTCATAAGAAAAGGAACAAGGTGGCTCTCAAGTGGACACTAGAAATGTATACCCTCTAGGCTTCTTATAAAAAACCTTTTACTAGTTCTGGGTTGTACAAGCAAGATGGGGCAAGAAATATTTTGATTGGGTACACAGAGGGCAGAAAAAGAGTTACTTCTTATCTTTAGCATTTGAGAAAAGATTGAAAGGAAGGAACAAAGCCAGCTAACATCCATGAGGAACAAACAAGATCTTAGATGGCACTATCATCTGAAGTCACTGATACATATATGTGAATGAACACCTGAACATTATCCATTGCAGATAGAAATTCATAAACAGTGAAGTAAGTGTAATCTTGGTATTTATGCAAATTACTGCAATCAAATTAACTAGCAAAATCAAATTTCTGTTAGAAAGATTATCTGCAGATCTATAGTTCCATAGCAGATTATGCTATACACTTGTGTAGGAAGCTTTCCCTCTAAAAATTGCTAAGCAGTTCACATGCATCATTGACTTTGCCATCTGAAAAATGAATGAGGTAGGCAAGTACTAATCTAATTTGCAGATTTGGAAATAGAGAAGCTAAGTACCTCTCTCAGTGTCATACATTGTCTCATTAGCAGTGTAACGATTAGAAGCTACAACTTCTGAAAGTTTCTCGGTTCTTTTAAACTGCTACCTTGCATTCACCTCTCTTCTTTCGCAATCAGCCAAAGGAACGGTGTTGCCATTAAGATTTTCCATTTTGGTAACAATATATTATTAGATAAATGTTCATTTTTAACAGCTCCAAATTCCAGAATTTTTCATGTAGGAGAACATGCTCCTCATGGCAGATGAACGTATTTTTTTCATAATGGGTAATAGGGCAGTATCTGCAATAACAAAAGTAGTCTGCAACAGTCTGAGATATTGTGCAGAATCCAGTGGTCACATAGGCACATCTTTTGCACAAGGGAGGTGCACATTAATTCTTGATGAACTAATTTGTGAATGTTTTCTGTACTAGCATTTCCTAAAGAATGGTTATGTAACAATAATAAAAGCAGAATGTTGTTTCTGCAATCAGGATATAAAGCAAGCCTTCTAAGTGTGGAAATAGTTTCTGGTGTAGGGACATACATGCAGATGTTTAGATTTTGGAACTATCAGCACAATTTGGTTCCAGAGGATGGGGAATGCCTTTACAAAGTTTAACAGACAATATAAAAAAATTGTGCAAGCTATCATTTCTTTAAAGAAGGAAATCATTGCTGTGCATTGTATGATTGTGCATTTGAATGATGGCCAATAACTTTTTTTTTCCTGAATATACTGCTATTCCACTTCATTCTGTTTAAGTTTCCTCTTCAATTCTACCTTCAAGTGGGAGATTAGAAAATATAAGAAATGTTTTTCACATTTGTGGAGCAATATCAATGCTTGGAAGCTTTGGTTTCCTACCACCTTGTAATGAGGCTTGCTTGGTCTTGAAATGACCTCAAACCAGGGTTTAATTACAAGGTATGCATTTTTTATTCATTAAATTTAGGCTGAATATTTCCAAAGAAGAGTGAGAATTCTTCAGAATACTGAAGACTTATTTTAAAGTCTCTAATCTCTTTGACTGCATTCTTTATGCAAAAATGGCAAACCCCCCCCCCAAAATATATTTCCTTTAAACCCAATAAAGTCATCTTGAAGACCATTTATCTGTATCATGAAGATAGCTAATTAACCCCCTCTGAAAGAGTTATTATTTTACTAGGCTATATTGTTCTCTATTCACCCTTTTTATCATCTATTAAAGGAGAAGTGCTGTCAGCATAGTTCATCTCATAACCATTCTATTCATAAGTGATAGAAGCTTGAACTCTGTAAATCATCTCAGCTCATAAAAATGAGAACCTGATAATACACAGGCATACAGCAAACATTAATGCATAAGCTTTTTGTCCTATCTCTTGTTAAAGTTGTTCAGTGAAACACATTCATGGCAACTCAGTACATCTGCTTTATTTAAACCTAAATATGTGCAGCCTTTCAGCTCCTGAAGTTCAGTCACTGGATTGTGATTCCCTTTTTCTATTTATTCTCCATCACTACAACATCACTAACATCAGAAGACTCATGGATTTTTGTATAGTACATTAGGTAGAAAAAAAAGCAAATCTTCTTAACTGACTCCTCTGCACAGTTCCGGTGTCTGGCATCAAATGACATGGTATCTAAAACGTTTTGATGACTGTGCTAGTTAATTTGCATTGTGGATACCTACTACACATCATTTTATGAAGAAGCTTGGCTGGCAGAACCATCTCATTCTTTGTGCTTACTCTATTTTTCCTTAGTAGGGTTCAAGAGATGGAGAATTATCCAGGTAGTCTATATTTTTAAAAAAGTAGGTCAGTGGTTTTGTTTGCATCATGGGTTTGGGAAGACCTTTTCTAAAGATTCCATAGGTTGTTTTAAGACTGAACATCAAATCTCTGCTAGCTGTTAATGGATGCCTTTGCCTTAGCAACTGGCACAGAGCAAAGCATGAGACTATGGCTTAATTTGGTCCTATTATGGTTCCAGGTCTACAAGCCCACATCATGTCTTAACCAGCTGTGAAACATTATATTGCCACTTGCCAATCAAAGGCATCATGCATATGTGGAGAGGTTCTGGAGGATCTTGCATCCTCAATTCAAGTGGGCATCTCTAGATGGAGCCCTGTTATGAGGCTTCAGTCTTTGTTCCACCAGGAGGGAAATCACTTCAATGTCACCAGTGATGTGCTCAAGTTAATAATGCACAATATTCACAATATTGTGTGTATAAGTGCAAAACAGATCTACAACTATAAGAAACCCTTTAGCACCCTAAACAACTAATGTAAATGTACCAGTTCTACATCCTGGCTACTAATCTCCTGTGCAATAAAGGATTTTAAAATATCAGAAAAAAAACTCATGGAGAATTGTCTTTTTGTCATCAGAGCAAAACCTCCAGAATGCTGTCAGATATCACAAATATGTCTATCTCTACATATGGATCTAAAATATTCCAGAGGAAATTTACTATGTCTAGATAAAAATATATTTAGCGATGTCTATGTAGAAGCTACATAACCAATAAAAGTGGTAGATTGAGCAATCTATTACTATACCAACCTGAATATTCATAAGCTTTTCCAATAGTAAATAAGTGTTAATTATCCTATAAACCGTAAGGTGTACATTCGCTGACCTTATCACAGATTATTTTTACTGCTGCAGTGGAAGAAACTACACTTTCCCTTCCTGTTTAGACTTCCTTCTAGCTAAATCTGTAATATTTTCAGCATTTCCTGTGTTTGGGACCAGGTGGACTGAAGATGGATTTAAATTATGTCTCAGTGTGAAGACACAGATATTTATTCTCCAAATGAAATTCCTTTTCCACTGTTCCCTTTCCACTGGGAGAATCTCCTGATACAATAATAAAATTGCAATAAAAAGTAAAAAAATTGGGGTTGATTGCCTCTTACTTTTTGTCATGTCATAGGCTATTCTGTTAACTTGGAGAAAAAAAAAAATCATTAAACATACTGATAGTCAACAGCTACATTTCTAATTCTTTAATCTTGACTGGTCCATTCCTTCATTAAGTACAACATTAAAGCGCATTATCTATACTGTCATAGTAACATAATTCTATAGATTAATGTCATAGTATAGGAGAAAGGAAAAAGCCTTCATAAAGTTTCTGAAAGGGGAAGGTTGTTGAAGTCTCTGTCATATTACAAGTTAAAAATCTGTACATGAACAACAAACCACAGATCAAGACAGGCACTATAATGAGACATTTTGAAACTGCCAGTTTCAAATTGCCAGTTTCAGGGAAGTGATAAATCAAACATTAAACTCGAGCAAATTAATTAGCCCATTTTCCCAAAAACATATTCTGAAAGACAGTCACTCAATTACTGTATTTTAAGGTAATAATAAAAAAATTTAATACAGACTAATAAACAGTGTTATTTGCATTTTTCATTATTAATTTAATTCTGCAAATTAAATTATATATTTTTATATTAGTATACTGTATTTGAATATACCATGTTCATTTGTTTATTAATATTCTGCTACTTAAATGTATACATAAATCAAGAGGAAATAACCATATCCAATTATTTAATCAGATTGAGTACTGAACTTCCAGCCTGTAAGATGATGAGAGGTTAAAAAAATGGTTAAGAAAATTATTAGTCCTTAATTTATAATATTCATCCTGTGTGTCTGTAAAAATCTGAAGTTTTAAAACAAAATAAGATATTTTATTTTGGATCTACATGGCTTTAGCTAATAGAAGTTCTCAATTCTGTTATCCTGGGGTTTTTTTGTGGCAAGGTAAGACAACAAAAGGGAGAACTCAAAAAAAAATTTCACTAAAAAGAAAACCAGATTCATTTGTACCAGTGAAATGTCCCATTTGACACATGGCACATTGCTCTTGGATACTGGGAGAAAAAGCAGAAAAATAATTATCTAGATTCAAAAAAACATTGAAAGAGAAGATTAAGTTATTTCCCCTTTGTGCAATAACCCATTGCTGAGTATACACATCTACAGTAGGAGTAATTTGTTTCAGAGGATGTGAATGCCTATTTTTTATTTCCCTACAAAATAACAGTAGTTTGGTAATTCAAAGGTGGGATTTCCTACCACTCCCCTCCCTTCCTCCTTTTTCATCCTGTTGTCATCATTGTTCTATTTTATATAAAATATTTACATAGTCTTTAAAATAGAAAAGCAATTTTGTTGTCCTACTGGATCGAGTGTTCATCTGGAAGATTAAACACATGGATTACCGTCTGCCACTCAACCAGACAGACTTAGAAAAGCTTGGGAGTTGAGGTACCGTTTGGGTAGGTGGAAGACATGTATATTTATGTGTCTACTGTCTGGGAAGGAAAATATAATGTGTTTCTTTGATGAGGAACTTAACTGAGGTATGGGATAAAAAAAGAGAGCATGTCTCCTGCTGAACTTAACATTTCCCCTCTTGATTTCAATCAGAAAGCTGGATAATTTCACCAGTACTGTTTTGTAGACACAAAAATCTAAGGTGTTACCCATTTAAAAACCCTTTTTAAAAAAGTCTTTATGTAGGCTCTGTTGCTGATTTATGTTATGTGACCACTGAAAGATGATATGTTGCATGAATATATTAATTTTGTTTAAAACAGCACCAACAAAAAAATAAGTAGGGTGGCTAAGGAAAATCCATCTCTTTACAGACACTTGAGAGTTGTAAAAAGCAACATCAGCTCAGAGAAGTGCAAAAACATATGAATGTACTTGTTTTGTGATGCTTTCGGTTACAGATTTTTTGTGATTCACATAAAAATGCAATAGGCCGTGTTGGATAAGGGGGAGTGATATACAAGATACAATAGCCCAAGACCTGATTGTTGATGTAGTTACTGAAGCATTTTCAGCATGGTAGACAAAGCTGAATTAACTGTGATTTAGCAAGCCCAGTGTAAACAGAACAGCAAACCTTGGCCATATGACTTCAGTATACTTTATAAAAGCCTGCCAGAGACACTGGGTGTCAGTATGGACCAAATATTATGCCACTGCTATATGAACTAGTGAGGAGAAAACTAGTACAAATAAGTTTAGTATAGTGAGAAATTCCACCATTTGATGACAAAACAGAGAAATCTTAACATATATATAAAGTAAGGATAATGGGAATGAGAGGTGTTCTTAGGTCCTTGAAAGGAAGGTGGAAATAGGCTATAACCATAGCACTTTGCAGAACAAACAGGCTTCTGTCCATGGGGGTGTGTGATCCCAGTAGAGCTGATATAGCCAACTCTAAAATGATCTGACATGAATCCTGTCAAAGGGAGTCTGAGAGAAGGCATCCTTGATATGGTTCTAATTTATGCCAGCAGACAAAAAAGCTGCCTTTCAAATACACAAACAGAAGAAGTCTGGAATTTTTTTTACCAGCCCTGGCCCAGATACCAGATACCAGCCAGATACACACAAGGGTTCAGTTCAGAAGGCTCCCTGCCACATGGCCTAAAGAAGAAAATAAAATCTACACTGAGGAAATATTTGCCCTTGAAACCAAGAGAAATTTCTTTAGGAGATAATGGATTAAAAGTTCCTGTATACAGTGCAAAGAAATTATGCTCTGTACAATTATAAGAGGCTAGTTGCAAAGCTTTAGCTTTAGTCTAAGATATTAAGTATTTTCTTTCCAAAGGTATCACTCTGGATAAATACAAGAATTTTTGAAAGTGTCTCTCTGTTTGATAAGCTATTCTTTTAGAAATAGGCAGATGGAGGAGGAACACAGGTGTCTTATAACTTCATAAGCTTATATTTAGTGCTAACACTATACTGAGAGAGCACAGATACTAAAAGTATTCTAGCTCTTGACTCCCAGTTATTGAAACAGAAATAGGAGACAAGTATTAGTCATTGAATTTAAAGCATCTCCAAACAAGTTTAATTCTATTTCAGCAATTTTCCCTCAGAAGTTTTAAACTATTAATATCATATCAGTAAACACTGCTGAGTTTCACAAATGACAAATAACATGAAGGGGCAGAATAGCATTAAGTGAAATGGTGTTTAATGACAAGTCTATTAGAATTCTGGGACCTATCTCACCTATTGTTAATATTTCTCCATTAGGAATTAAAGAGCAGAAAATGGATTAGAGCTCCTGTCCAAGATAAAGTTGATTTAACAAAAACCTATCAGAAAACAAAAAATAAGAAAACCCAGTATTAATTCCCACTGAAGTGCCAAAGGGATATTTTAAACTTTCAAACACAGGTGGAAAATATACTGCATAATTTTAGCTTTGGTAATATGAAAATCCCACAGAAATAGATTGATTATTTCATTATGAAATAATATCTTCAGGCTTCCTTCTTATCTACTCTTCTACAGCAGCTACCATGGCATCCAATAAGAAGAGGAACACTGTGATTTTCTTTTTTTGTCTTCATCAATTTTAATGTTTCCCCTTCTTATGTCTATTAGACCTTTCTGTCAATGCTCAGATTTGGCTTTCACATTCTTGTTCACAAAGCTCTGAGTGAAAGTATTGTGTTGTTCAAAAACTTTTAGATCTACTGCCATCAGCTTCATCCAGCTTCATCACTGAGTTTCAGTATTCCAAGCAGATGTCCTGGTAGACAGCTATATCTCTAGTACCGCATCACAGTTTATTGTAGTTCTGGCCAGTTTTTGCTCCACAAAGGATGTAGATTGGATTAATGGAGTTCCCTGAAAGTGAAGGCTGGAAGACACTGACAGGTGTTATGAAAGAAGGACCATACATGCTGTCCGTATTAAGCCAGCAGCAGTTTTTTTATCCAAGAAGGTCTGCTAAGTTAAAATGAAGATAACAGGAAAAACAAAAAAAACCAAACCAAAACCCAAACAAGTTTTAGGGAGACCCACCATAAAATGTGGCTTGTGAGCATCATGGATTTTCTCCTTCTGGGTGCTTGTAGCTGAAGGCAATCTGAGCATCCCACGAGTTCAGGGGATAGACTTAGACAGCAACAAATTATGTGTCTTAATTACCACATAAGACTGCCAAAACCTGTCTCCATGTACAAGCAGTCATGAGAAGCAGTCAGTTCTGAAGATCAATGGAAAGAGGTAGTCTGGTAGCCCTGAACATTAGGCACCCATCCCTGATACTCCTAGCAATACATGAACTTATCCCTGGTGCTGTGACAGGTTTTTATGCTCCCTTTACCAAATTCCAAAAGGAGGGAATGAGAAGATGAAAAACAAGATTCCATACTGTCCTAGGCTCATATCAACATGATGAGAAGACAGACTTCCAAGTTTCAAAGAATCTGTCTCACTCCTTGGAGAGGACCACATTGTCTGAACTCACTACTTCATGAAGGATACACTGAAATTGAAGAGGAGACCCCATTGTAGACAGCTATGGCACAAGAATATAACCCACTATTACCTCCTTAGGAGATCACATTTGTCATGCATGTCATCTGCACCATCAAAAATATATTTGAGAGAAACATAGACTATATCACTGTAAATGTCATGGTACAAAGCTGTTACCAACAGGTTGTATCATTAAACTGTATCAAATTATTAAAAATTATAAAGCTGTAAATAAAAATGAAGCAAAGGTATACACATTTATTTCCACCTAAAAAAGCAACAGTTTATTTTGATAGTGGTCTCAGGGAAAATAAAAGAACTATAGGGAAAGGCAGCAATACAATTCATGTGCATATTGATAGTCTGAAGATCCAAAATATACATGAGAACAATTTCAAATCTTCAGATGTCAAATCTTGTGCTGCATCATTAGTGAAAACAATAACTGCTTTCTTCAGTAACAAACAAGCCATTTCTATTATATGCTGTTTGTTAGGTAATGAGGCAACTATTGGTGAATATTGGTGCTAAAAGTGCATTCAAATGGTTCTGTGGCAAAATTTTTCTCTCTAGTGCCTATAAATGTGTAGTGACATTGTCTGTATTTCCTCTGGAACTGCAGTAAAAATGACTGAGAATATAAAACATTCAGTGTTTCATAATAACATTATTTATTCTTTTGCTTTACTTTGATGCTAACTGGATGTCTTATATTCCGAAAAGCTGAATATTGAATAGTCTTCCCAGTTGACTCAGCCCTGGGGTACTACATCTATGAAGACACACTGTCAATGCTTCCATAGGAAGCAGAATACCTTCCATCAATGGTACATGTTATGCAAGCAATTTGACACTTAAAGACATGGTTTAGTGGTGGACTTGTCGGTTTTAGGTTAACAATTGGACTTGTTGATCTTAAACGCCTTTCCCAACGTAAATAATTCTATGATTCTATGAATTGTGGTTATCTACAAACAAAATGTGATTAAACAAAGAGGACAACTACAAAAGTAAAGGAAAATCAAGATCTGATTCTCTGTTCTTGTCTCTTTTCTTTCTTACTTACCCTTCCTTATCAATTTATTCCCTTTCCTCTATTTTTCTTTCATGTCCTTTTCTTTCACCTTGCAGTTTTTCATTTCTTAGATGAAGACATTTCTTTTCTGAGTAACGGAAATTGTATGTCTTTGGTCAGAATCATTTTATATAATTAATATAATTAACTGTAGTGACATGTCATATATTGTTGAACTAAATAACAATTAATAGCTGGAGGAAAGCTTTGAAAACCATCTTATATGAAAAGTTTCTAGGATTATTTCTTTTAAGAGATTTTCATGAACCATCAGTTACTTTTAGTGCAAGGTTATAGAGTTAATAGTACAATTAAGTCATTTGAATGCATAGAGTAGAATGTAGAATGTGTCTCTCAAATTTTATTATAGAGAACACACATAACAGGCTGTATTGGTAGTCCTGCTGAATTTACTTTTTTCTTTCATCCAACATTAGTAGCAAAAATATGTCTTTGCTTTCTTCATCCTATGTATTGTATGTACCTTTGCCCCAAAATAAATTGCAATTGCTTTTTAAAGCATAGCTTCTCAGTTCTTTGAAAGCCCTTTTTTTGGAAAGTTCATTTCACTAGTGCGGACATGAATGAAAATTGAGCATGTTCTAACTTGGCTTTTTAGCTGGCTTTAAGCTCCAATAAATAAGCATTAAGTAATGTTAAAGAATACATCGTGTCAAATTCAAAGATGCAAATGTTGTGCTGTACTATGGGTCTCTTGGTATTCTGAGTTGATTTTATTGTACTGTATTTTATGTATTTTACTGCATGACTCCTTCAACCCTGCCTTCCCTTAGTAAGTGTCTGACTGTGGTATTATAATCTACATATTAAAACACCATAAGGAGGCAAAAGTTAAATTAAATAGGGGTTGTATACACTTGATACCTAAGAAGAAGTTGATCAAAGAGGAGGGCTTAATAGCCATCAAATTACAGATCAGGAGAGCATTGGCAATAAAGAAAACAAGACCAAGACATAGAAGACTGATAGGCAATGCCAAACATAGAAAGGGAAGAAAATGAGACTTCAAAACTTTAGGGAAAACACCTGAAGAATTGGTAGGAACAATGACAAAACATGGTGAGTCAGCTGTCACAACAGCACTTTACAGAGAGATGAAATATAAAAAAGATCAGAAGTACCCCCACAGAATATAAAATATGGATGCCAGAAGCTTCCCATCTCTGCTGCTCTGGAATAAAAAGTGGGTACCTACCCACTTCTATACACACCAAGCTTGCATAGAAGTGCTTTAAGTACATCTCAACTCATGACCAAAGACCATAGTCAGTCAAAACAACGTACAGTGGCAGCTACTGCTGTTTGCAACCACATTCTCCTTGCAACAACTACATGCAGGTCAGGAAGAGATGGGTGGCAGGCTGTCCAGGACAGAAGGCAATTAACCTGATTTTCATATCAACTTAGATGGCCAGAATGAAGGAAACCCAACATATTAAAAATTGTCCCCTAGATATTTCTGTTTACATCACTTTATAATAGACTAAAGCAAGGGAAAACATTTTTCCTTCTATTCAGCAACAGGGTTGTATAAATTGTGGGTGTGGTAGAGGTGAGCTTCTCAAGTTATTATTCAGGATTGACTTTACCAGGGAAATCTCTCAGATTGTTAACAGCTTGTCCTTCCTTTGAAAGGAAGGACAAACTCCTTGTTTGAACATTTTCTGTGTTTCTTTTAATTGCTTGCTATGGGCATTATTTCTTAAGCTTCCTTTAATATCTGTTGGCTGGGATTTCAAGGAGAACAATGATGTCCAGCACACCCTTAAGGTATAAGTGAAACTATTAGTACCAAAGAAATAGGTCACACTAAGTTTCTTCAGTATGAGCCAAATTCCCTGCCGGTGTAAATGGGCATCTGTTTCATTTGCAGATTGGCTTAAAGGACCTTTATGGAAGGCAATCTTTAGTTTTCATAATTGTGTAGTCCATGAAAAATATCTCAATTCACAATAAAAACCTCACCTCTTCTTCAAATGAAAATATGTCTAGTTACATTTGTAACTTGATTTCAAGTCTTTAGTTGTAACATGAATGAGTAAATTATTGTGTCTGGCTTAAACAATAATGTCTACATACATACCTTTTAAGGTGCTAACTAATGTTACTGAACAAAAGTAAGTCTATAGGCACATCAGGGATCCAAGCAGTCAAATAAGTGATTTTGTGCATTTGTCTGAAGAGCTGAGCTGTCTAAGTTACACTGGAGTTATAGTTTAGCTGATTAAATGCTGATTTGGCTCCAGGCTCTGACTCCTAATGTCAGAGTGGCAAGTGAATTTCCTACCTGCTTTACATCACCATAGCTCCATTAAAATCAATGTATGAAGTGAATACACTTTAACTTAGTACTGACCTAGGCCAACATTTTTGCAATAACTGGTTTGAGTGAAGGACATCATTATTAATGATACACAGATATGAGCTGTGTTTACATTGTTAATTAATGCAACTCTGATTTCGTTTAATATTTCAAAATATATTACCGTTTTTTCTTCCTTGTAGGAACAAACAGCTGATACAACTTCTTTTCACTATTAGGGAGTAACCCATCAACACCTATGGCAAGCTAAACAGTGGGCTAAATACTTAATAATAAATCTTAGCAGTACCAGAGATTTCACATTTGTGAAAATGTGTTTAAAACCACAGGCTACCCTTGGTCTGTAAGCAGTTTCCCATCAACTTCCTTGGGAGCCTCACAATCAATACCTGCTATTACTACCACAATCATTTAGAAGTATAACATCTGTGCAAACAAGGAGTTTTGAGTTAAATTTTAGTAATGATTTTTTTTAAATGAAAATAACTTTTTTTCATTTCAGCTGTATCCATAGTCTCCTAAAACACTGAGCGAAATTCATAAGAGCATGCACTGAATTGAAACATATGTATTCCAATATGCTAAACTGCAGGAGAAAGATAAATAAAAGCTAATGAATACTCTCTCTGAAATTCATTTCACAGATCTGTTAAATTACTATACAGACAAAAGATTGGTTCTAGACTATTAGTTATTTGTTTGTTTGTGTAAATTTTTAATGCAATGCAGTGTTTGATGCACCCTAGAAACCAGAAGTCAATACACAGTAGTCTAGTATCATTTATAGTAAAACAGCTAGTCAGAGTGCTCTGAAAGGGATCTAGATCAACTGCTGATACCAAAGTAAATCAATTTTTATATAGCAGAGTTTTTACCTCATCAAGGAAATTTTGCCTGTCCTTGCAAAATATTCTACAGTTGACTTGAACAACTAATAAAAACACTCTGTCACTTCTACAATTAACTATCTGACAAATAACTTACCTCTGGGTCCTTGAACTCCTGTTATCTGTTGGTCTCCTTCTGTAAATTTATCTCTCCTCTCTCTCCACTGTCTAATAGGACCTTAGGAGAATTCAACAATAGGCCCCACATATATTCTAAAAGAAAAACATGATATTATTTTTTGTTTGTGTAATTAAAGCATGAGCTTATTTTCTTTTTTTCCTTTTCATTATTCAGAAGATGGTTATTCTTACAAGTTTATAACTAAAACTTTCAATACAGATAGACATACAATTACACAGAAATGATAGAAAATAAAATCTAGTTTTGTTTGGAAATCTTAATCAAAACTGGAGACTTAATTTCCAAACCTCACTGGCTTCCCTAAACCTACATCAGGGCTTTGTTTTGGTGGAATAAAGAGAAAAGGAACTAAAGATGTGTGGTTATGAAAGTGCAGCAATATTGTGCAGAAGAGAGTGAGGAACAGCACTGTCATAAAGTAGTAATCAAACCAAAACCTTAGAATACATCCTGCATAGAAAGATGCCTAAGAAGGTCAGCACAGAGTATCATAAGTAGAAAAATAATTATATATAAATAAATGCACGCATTTCATTCCAGAAGTATAAAATGTGCAGGTGTCAAATACTAGGAAAAGACAAAACATTATTATGCCATATTTTTCTAGAATGAAAAAAAAATTAAGTAAGTGCAGCTCCCTGATTTATTAGACAATAGCTATTGCCTTTCTTCTGGTGTTAGTAGTCTTGTTTCCTTACTCAGTCTTACTCAGTTGTTGCAATAGACTTGCAAAGTTTCAGATCTATCATACACTCTGTGTTTCCACACACTTTAGCCTTTTTTGCTGTCAAAAAGAAAGAGTATACAGTTTTCTCAGCTTTCAGAACAGGTTACTGGCATCTTTAAATGCTAAAGAAATGGACACAAGACATGCACAATAGAGATGACTTGTGCTGGGTATGTTAGATTCTCTTGGTATATTTTGCATATACGCTTTAATATATTCTTTTCTTGCAATCCTTTGTTAAATATGACAGCTGAGTCAAACTCACTCTACAATAATACTGCCATTTTAATTCTTCATTTTTTCAATAATTTATTTGTGAGTTAGAGCACAGGACTACAGGAGGAGGAGTTAAAAATCCTAAAAAGGAGGTCTAGAGGTTATAGAAACTGTTGAATGTGATGACAATTTCAAGAAATGACAACATCATACTGTGAGGATAGCTCAAAAAACATGTGAAATAATCCCTCTCTCTGTTCAGAACTGGAAGACCCTTGGCTGTAACCTTCCTCCAAGTTTTGGCCTGTCATCTAAAACAAACCCCAAAACAAACTAAAAATGCATCTCTTCAGTGAAGTTCAGAAGAGAGTGTCCTGCTTTGAGTGAGAACAGAACTGTTCAGTGATTTTACTTTTCAGCTCAGTTCTTCTAACTGCACTGTCTGAAATTAGCAGCACATTTGCACAAGAAGCATCTGCTTCTAGCAGTGATAGTGCTTGATGCTTAGTATCAAGGACTGGTGTGCAGGCCAAGGCCACTGCTCGATCTTGTGTACCACACTTGGGTGGTGCAGAAAATAAAAGGCTGCAACTGCAGGAGAAACAGACAGAACAGGTGACCCTAAACTGACCAACAAGGGATTCCATCCCATATATGTAATATTTGTTATAAAGCTGAGGGATCAGGAGGGCCAGGGGGCTTGGCTTCGCTCTTGAGCTTCTGGATTCTTCCTCACTTCTTCAATGACTGGCATCCAAGGAAGAATCTGTCCATTCTGCCTTTGATCCTGATCTCTGTGTTCCTTAATCCAGTACCGTAATCCAGCTCCTGAACACAGTTCCCATCTGCCACTGGTCCCAGTCTGGGACTTTCCTGGTGCCTGGAGGGAGGGGGGTTAATGGAGAGCATCTATTATAGGTCTAGGAGGGCTGCCCTGACCCAAAACCGTGATGGAGAGGAAGAGCAGACAACATATCTCAAAAGAGAGCTTTACTGGACAAAGTCCTGTCTGGATTTGAGAAACAGTAGAACAATCAAAGGTCTCAAAGCATGTAGGAGAAATCAAAAGAAAATGAAAGAGTATTTTCTCCTTTCCAAGATAAAAAAAGAAGCATAATGCAGCAAGATCAAGTATAGATTTCAGGGCAGACTGCATAAAGAAAGAAAAGGGAAGCCAAGCAGTCTTCAACTTTACAGATTTCCAGCAAGAGGCCAGATGAATATCTGACAAAAAGAAAATAAGTACACCTAGAGAAGTGGACTAACAGCCCCCTTCCATTTCATTTTCCTCTTTTTTTTTTTTTCTTTTTTTTTCTTTTCTGAACCTGAATCCCTCTTACACCTGGTCTGGTAATGAAACAATTTTAAAAATACCTGAGGATCTACCTCTGCTCTACCTCTAGGTGCAGAGTACAGTTGTTGACATAATTCTTCAGGAATATTGTTTAACAGCAAGCTGGTTTGCTCCTGTTCACAATAATTCAAATAAGAATTTCAATTTCATTCTACTATAATGTAAAAATTATTTATCTGCTTTCAGTGTTTATTAGGAACAAGGCCAAATAGCTGAAAAACATTCACATTTTTTCTTGAAGTCTAGTTAAGTTCTCATCTAGTTCCTGCTGTTTGCCTTGTCCAGGTTTTCAAGTTTGCTACATCATCTGTCAACAGTAACAATACTAATAACTAACACAGTAAGAGTATCCGGTGTCTACAGTCAAGTTTGTATTTAGAACAGATTTTTAATATATGTACATTGCTATATAACTTACAATTTTTCAACTTTAACACCCTGACAAACACAGAGCTTTATCAGGATAGAATGGAGCAGCATCTAGCTCATTTTATACTTCTATTCCTGCTTACAGAAGGATGATCTGACACCACCAGAAACCTGTGATTGGAAATGACACTGGAAATCGTGAATGACCAGAATCATACCTGTTCTCAAAGTGGTTTGGCTTCCTAAAATTTCAACCCTTTAGTGAAAATATTGAAATCAGCAGAGCCATTCCTTTCTAAAACTGGACTCACAGTGCAGACAGAATGAATCACAAGAAAAAAAAAAAAGTAAAAAAAAAAAAAAAAAAAGTAAAAAAAAAAAAAGTATTTATGACCAAACAGCAATGCCTGAAACAGTTTTAGTATTAACAATTCTGACAATTCAGTATTCCTCAGCCAGGATTGTGTAGGATAAGGACAATCATATCTGCATGATATATTATTGCACCATTAAGTAGATATGAAGCATCCATCACTGGCCATCACTAGAACAGAATATGGAAATCACTGAAACATTCTGTTGTGGAACAAACAGTGCTCAAACTCTCAAGCACCTGACCTTCAGCCAAGACATGCATACCTAACAATAAACTCACAAGTAAACGTTTGCAGAAGTGGCAGAGAAGAAAACTGACAGTTTTGGTGACAAATTTCCAGTCTTTACTAACATATAAACGTGTTTATAAACATAACAAACAGAAGCTTCAGTACAAACTGCTATTATAAAACCTGTCTTACAGGGAACTTTTAAACCATTTTTGCTTACTTACATAAGCCAAAGGAAGCAAAAACTATGCTGCTGTAATATGGTGTTAACACATTGCAGAATAATGTATTCTTGTGCAATGCTGCAGAGTGACCTCAGGCTCTTAATGTGAAATTGCTACTGATATTATTGAAAAGCTTAATTTCCCATCTTAATTTCTGCTCTAGATTCATTTGTTGTTCTTCTGTGGTGACAACAGCTTCTGATGTTTTGCAAAAATGATCTCACAGTTTTGTGATGTCCTGTCAAAAATCATAGTAGCATCAGAAGGTATATCCCTAATGGTCAGTGTCTGACAACAAGAATAGACCTTATTCATTAGATAGGCTTTATTAGTGGACTTTTACTGTCTGGGACAACAATTATGAGTAGTAGAAGTAAGAAGAGACCACTTTCATAGTAAAAAGCTTATTCCAAAAAAGGAAAATTCATTCCACCAAGCAAAGCTTTACAATGTCACTACTTCATTTTAAGCTTTTATAATTCCTTTTAAATCAATTAATTCTTTATGTCAGTTCAGATTTAACATAGAACTATAGAGTTGTACAGTTGCCAGGGACATTTTTAGGCATTTTCTTCCTTTCAATTTTCTCCAGTTTTGAATAGCCCATCTCAGAATCTTTACAATAAGATGAAGGAAGAAAATAACCAGCACAGAACAGGTGAAATTTTCAAAAGCAGTCCCTATTGGATTTACTCAGCTTACACGGATGAGTTGTCCTAAAATGCCTTAGAAAATCAAGACTTCCTTGAACTTCAACAATCTCTTTGACTTATAGTTTAGTCATTCACTTAGAGCACAAATATTTACCCTCTACCCATATTCTCCGCATATCCTGACTATTCTTGACTGATGGTAGAAGATTTTAAATTTTGTTGGGCATTAGATAAGTCTCCTGGGATTTTCTAAATCAATGGAAAGCAAATGTGCTCTCCACTTAGTTCGCTGGTTCACTCTCTGTATTTTGAAAAAGCTGTGGATTTTGCCAAATGAGGGAAGCACTGTAAAAGCCACTACCAACCGAACTTGGTTGCAATTTGTTCCTACTTTCAGAGGGATATTCATAGCACTGGCTCTCTACATTAGTGCAAGATAAATACAGACAGGCTAGACAGTTCAATATTTATTTAATTCTGTCATGCAAAAATTTTGGGTCTGTGGCAGGTATAAACTGTACTTATAGAAAGAGAAACTGTTCCTCTGGGCTTTTAAAAGTTACTCCAGAAGTCAAAATCAGTCTTGCTTATTTTGCCATTAATGAATCTTAGCTACTGCTTAAATCTTGTGGTGAAGTAAATGTAGTTTCCTACCTTGCTATTTTATGTTCTCTCCTGTATGTATAGCATTCCTGACTTCTGAAGCAGAACAAAAGGTAGCTAGAAAACGTCACATAGGGAAACTTAATTTTGCTTCCCACCTTCCACTTGCATCTGGCTGCAGATTGCTGAAAATGCAGCTTAAAATCAGTATCAGAATGCTCTTTTTCAATTTCCATATTTAGATTTTATAAATATTCAGAAATTATTAACAAATTAATTTAAGTTTCCACACGATCTCTGATTGTTTTTCTAAGCTCTTTTCCCATAGGAAATGAAGATGAAAGTAATAGATGAGGTACTCTTCAAATTGATTTCCTCTTTCAAAAAAAGTTCCAATGAATAAGCTCCAAATGAAAATACAGTGTTGCTGTTAAATCCTTGGCTTTAGCTGACATACACGCTTCTAAAGAAATTAAATCAATGGAAGAAGTATCAAGACCTTATAATTTTGTTATAGAATTTGTCCTCCAGTTCCATTATATTGTTTCTTACTAGATGTTATCAGTCATCTGTTTACTAGTGAGGCACAAGTTGAAATAATAAAATGAAATATAAAATAAAATAATTTTCAAACTAGGAAACTCACAATGCTACTTGAGGATAAATTTTTCCAGCATATTTCTCTTTTCTTACCCTCATTTTTTCCCATTACTGATTCTCCTAAATATTTTCAAATTTGATTCATGGATTTCCACATGGAAAGGCACTTGGGTTTGTATAAAGCCTCATTAAAGTCAATAGATATCCCTGGGCATATTTGATTCTGTCTACATCAAGCTCCATGGATTAGTTTCTTGGAGCAAATACCAGTATTTTCAACTTTGTATGCCTAAAGCAAGTCATTTATACGAAAGTGGCACAATTTCCAGAAGGACTGACAGCCAAGCACACCCAGGAAAGCTGATGTGAACAGCAAATGATTTTTTAAAAAGTGAGCATTTTGTATCTGCACAATCACTAGTGAAAAGAAAATTGGAGTACTGCAGTTTGATTTTTGCACTTTAGAAGAGAGACTGACAGACTGAAGAAAGATCACAGAACAACCCCAAATCTTAACTGAGGTACAAATAAAAGGTGAAGAGATAATTAAGGAGGCAAGTCTGTTTAATTCATCAAAAGAGATGTCTGAGATATTATTTAATTAAAGTGTTGGAATACCTCCAAGAAAATACAATAACAACCTTTTTTAAAAATAGAAAAATAGTACTTTAATAAAAAAAAAAAAAAAAAAACCTGCTTTAAAAGTCTGGATACTAAATGCATGCAAATTTATATTTAAAAAAAAAGTACACATGTGTCATTATGAGAAAAGTTAGTGAATCACTCCTCAAAATAAATTACTAAGGGAAAGAACAGTTCTCTACTTCTTGACAACTTCATTTCAAGTTTGTAATTGCTCTTCTTTAAATATACTTTATCCAAACAGAAATGTGGTAGTTTAACACAAGTGTTCCTGTAGGAAACTGTGGCAAATGGTTCTAGTATCAGATCAAATGTACATTTCTACTTTTTAGAATGTAGAAATATGTGAAAAGGTCTCAGTAGAAAATCACAGGTATTATATACCCACTTCTGAAAATTTGCTCTTTAGGTAGAATAAGGAGTGATAGGGCACAAATCTAGTATGCATTTCAGAAGACAAAAGTGGAATGACATTTGAGATACTAAAAAATAAATTTTAGCAATAATTGGAGTAAATCATTTATGCTGAAATACCTAAATAGAGGGCTTTTTTTGTTAATGACTTTTTCTTTTCCATTTGAAATATATTTTGAAGGAAAAAAATAAAAATCACAATGAAGGTTTGGCATGTGAACTGAACGCCCTGGAAGGTTTTGGAGCAACAGCAGTGGAGAGGAAGTCTGGCTAAATGCCAATTTTCCACTGCATGTGTAGTCACATTAAACTTCCTTGTAAATAAGCTAGCCTCAAGGCTACTTGAGACCACCCCCATCAGAGAAAGTCTGCTTCAGTATAGGAGGCAAGGTTTGTGGAGAGAGGTAATACTTTTATTAGACCAGCATAGGCTTGGAGTCAATTCAATCTCCTGTGGAGACTTCCAACAAGGGAATCAATTAATGCCTGTTGTGATGATGGTTTCTGTGGAGTGGACGATCAACAGATCACTACTGTGCACCTCTCAGGTCTCCTTCTCCTCCCACCCTCCTTTTTCCAGTGGTAAACTTCACGGTGATTAAATTAATGGTCCTGCAGGTTAAGTGCCTTCTGTGATGCATGATGGGGCAAGGTTAAACCCCCTGTGGATTGAAGGCAATCAAATTCCCAAAATAATTCTCAGGATAGAAACAGACGGATTTTCAGCTTCTATTTGTTCAGAAGCTATACAGCACTTTCAGAATTTAATTGTAGATGCAGATATCCTGGCAGATGCTTATTATTCATGCCAGGCAGACACAGTGGGTTTTGTATTACTAATGAAATGGGCGCTCATATGAGCAGGAAGAAAAACAGGCATTTTTAGAAGTTTTTCCAGAGTTAATAGTTAGCTATTACAGTTCATATGAAATGAAATGTTTTCTGATCAATCAAAGTCAACATTAAAAGTAGCTTGTTTGTTCTTATTTGCTATTGCATGGAGTATTTTCTTGTGTTTCTTTTAGAAGCTTTTATTTTACTAAAGGCATTCTTTTAATTTCATAAGCAACACAGAAATGAGAAAGTCCTACTTCTCAGGGTCTGGTTGAAGTCATTATGTCTAAGCACAGAAAAGGAGCTTAGCCAAACTTTTGCTGCTGTAGGTTCACTGACAGCAGCTCTTACACCAAGAGCTAATCCTTGCCTGATGAATGTGCACAACGCATGTAAACTAGAAAACAACATCTTAGCTGAAAAGAAAAATGTCTGTGAGGCCATCTTAGTTTAAATATGCTAGCTGTCCTGTTGACATCCTGCTCCTAAGCACCACTGAGAAAGAAATTTCACTGTAAGCCAGTGAATGGAAAGTAACCATTTTGCGACCTTGTAAAGGAGCTTTGTCCCAGATTTATTGTACTGTACTGTGCATTCACAAACCATGAGAGAAGGACCACGGAGTTTTCTGCTGTGCAGCAGAACTATGTTGTTTCCTCTGCTTGTGCTCTTCCAGCTGTAAAGAAATATTGCCTCTAGACATGGGCACTGCACACACCTGACAGTCACAGATAGAGAGCAGTCAGAGACCCATCTATTTCACAAAAAAAAAAGCTTTGTAAGATCAAGATAGCAGGTGCTGCTAAAAAGAGGTATGAAATATGTAGGACAACAGCTTGGTGGGTCTGCTGACTTTAGAGAAAATGCTTTATAAGATGTACAATATCCAAGAACAATAATTTTCATCCAGAAGTTTACAGGCAGATAGAGACAACTATCCTTTCCCACCTTTATGCTTTGCAAAAGAAAGGCTATCAATACATCTCTCCTAGCTTCCTCCATGGATTTCTAATCCCCTCCATTCATTCTCCTTTGCCCCAGAGAATTTGAAAGAGGCTCTTGACCTCCTGAACTGTTGTCCTGAATTTACTGTTCCTGCATTACTGAGAAACCTGCAGCCAGAAGGGATGATGAATAAATGGGATGAAATGAATGAGATAATTCTGCATCCCTTTCAGAGATCCTGGGAGAAAAAGATGGACCAGAGAAAAAGAGAAGGAAGTATTTCAGGAAATTAAGTGCAGGATAGGCAGGAGGTTACCAAAATGAGGTATGTTTTATCAAGCATACTATTGCAACATTGCTATTAAACCTGATTCAGAAATGCAGAGCTAAATATTTTCCACTGTGAGGAAGACTGGTGGTGTAGTCTACTCTGGGAATTGTATTCCAAAAAGAATGGTGTGCTAACGTTTTCCTGGAGGCCAGGATATTTTCTAACCCAATGATGCTGCTTTAGTGAATTCAGAAATTCCCACCAGCCTTTTGTCATTCCTTCACTTCTCCCATGGGACACACTCTCTGACATCCCTATGAGTGTTACATTCACACTTCTCTGAATTCTCTCCAGAATGAGAGGAGTAAAACTTACCTTTGCTGTTGCCTCAGATCACATCACATTAGGAGAAAAAAAAGGTCAATATAGACTGCAATTCAGAATTATTTTTTCCAGACACTCCCATCCTCCTTATAAATAATGCTCATTGCAGTCATAAAAAAATTTCAACTTTTTTTTAAAAAGAAGTTATCATAAAGCAGGCTATTTTTCCTGCAACAAAATAAGCCTCAATGCTTCTTTTAACTCAAAATTAATATCTACACTTTTTTTTTTTCTTTTTTAATTCCTTCAGATTAAAGAATGTGCCCTCTGAAAAGAAGAGCACAGAGAGGCCTGCAGACCTCCCTGGGAGCAGTGACACAGAAAGGTGGATAACAGCCACAGCTGCATCCTAGACAATACAATGACAATGAGCTCCAGCATCATCCTAAACTGCATCACGCTGCAGGTTTCATATTCATAACTCACCCTTTAACTCTTCTTCAGTTCTCTAAAAATGATCTGTGGTATAAACATGACCTACTAAGTGTATTGTTTAAGATTATCCATCATAGATGGCTTTTTTTTTAAAAAAAAAAAAAAAAAATGAACAGCAAGTTTTGCTTACTTGTGTAGTGACTGCAGCAAATAAAATGGCAGCAAATAAAACCAAAGAGGCAACAAAGGTAATAATAAATATCCACAGTCCTTACTGAATGACACTTTTGGAAGTTGAAAACAAGCAGAGATGAAGGGAAGCTTTACCATTCCTTCTGGATTTGGATATAAAGAGTATTTTGCCAAAGTCATGATTAGAGAAATCCAGAATATTACTGACTGCTTATTATTTTTTTTTTTATATTTATGGACTGAAGAGGTGATTGGATATTGAAAGTACATTCTGCAAACAGCCAAAACAATTAAACCAGAAAGGATTGTAAAAAAATCAAAAACTAGTGCTATTTCTCATAGAAGGACCAGCAGCAACTAAGCTGACTAGGAAAAACAGCTTTTCAATTACCTTCTGCTTGGTATACACCTTCTATAGATTATGTACTTCACTATTTCCATTAGAAACTTCTTCTTCCTATATTTAAGCTGTTCCCCCCTTGGACTGTTTGAGAGCACAGTTCTTTCTCTCTCAATGGACTGCTAGAAAACAGAAGAATTCCATTCTGGTGAGGAATTAAATTGTTCCTTTGAGAACAAAATGGGCTCAGGAGAACCAAAATAACAAACAAGATAATTCTACGGTAAGTTCAGCTGAGAAGACCAGGGGAAATCACTTAGGCCTCAGGGCAGTCAAGAGTAAAATACTCTTGTGAGTCATTTAGCCTGAAAATACTGCAGGTACTCACAATAACATGGGCCAAATTTGGAGAGAGGATCTTTTTAAAGTGATATAACCAGAATCATTAATTAAAACAATTCAGAAGAAGTCAGCAAGGAGATCATTAGGGCAATTTCTTAATTAAGTGGTCCTGCTCCAGAGAACTGGGAATATATTATATCTCTGAGGACACTAAGGATTTAAGATAAAGAAATTATTATAAATATCACACAAAAATTCAGGGATACTATAATTATTCCAAGAAACTTTGTTCTAAAACCACATTCTCGACTAAATAAGCTAAAATAACTGCCTCCACTTATTCCTCATTTAGAAGCTGCACTTGGTAAAAAACAAAACAACCTTTTTAGTAGATGTTTGACATAAAGCAGCATGACTTTTTATAGATTATTAGAACAGTATCTTCAGTTCACAATAATCAGAACAGAAAAACAAAGAGTTAACACTTGGATTAGTAATTAGTTTTTTCTGTATCCATATATCTATACAGTTAAAAGTTATTTTAGAATAACTATTAATAATTTAAAAACTAATAAAGTTTGTGCAATTTTAAGAACATAAATCAGTTCCTCTTTGTTAATTCAATTTTTACTAACCATGTGTATTTTAATAACAAAAAGGAGCTATTTCTATAGCTCCCAGATTCTGGAGAGATTGATTGTCAAAAGTAGCTTTACGATGTACCTAAATGAAGAGCCAAAATCTGACCACTGTGAAAAAACTACAAAACAGACTTTCTTTTTTTTTTTCTATTACTTTTAAAAGGCAAGTAGCATCCAAAGGAATTCCCAGAATTTGCTAGTGGTGCAGTACAGCCAGCCCTTTGTTCTGGCAGAAGGGCTCCTGGGAAAGGACCTATCATAACTTTTCCATGGGCCAGCACGACTCCTTTGAGCCTTCCAGATGGATTAATGACCTTGGTCATAGCATGCCAGTGGCTGAGGTCAGTTCTGCACTTACGGGCATCACTGCAAAGACAACACAGACAGATGGTCATGTGGGGTCAGGTAGTGCAGATGAATTTCACTGTCAATGACAAACACAGTCAATGCGAAATAAGAAATAGAATTTTTCTAAAGGAGGAAGTGTTTCAGGAGAAAGTCAGTTATCTTCTCTTGGAAACTGCTAAACAGTACATTTCAGGCTCCTGGTTTTATTCTTCTGGTTCATGATATTAGTAAAATATTTTCCTATTTATTGAAAATCAATTGCATGGTAGAAGTAATGTTTTCCCACACAGGGCAAAAAACTTGACAGAGTCAGAATGTTTATTCAGATGTATAATTGCATATGAAAGCTCCTCTTCACAATTTGCCATCTTTCAAATTCCCAAACTCATACAAGAGAGAATATGTGCCTAAAGGCTTTCAATCTCTACATCTTCATAAATACCAATATAATATAAGATTAATTCATGACAAGGAGTCTGAGTGGCCTATCTCTTTTTGTTTACAATGTCATAGAGAGAAGCCACCTCACACTGACAGAAACATAAAACAGAGAAGCATGTAGATGAACAACAGCCATGCTGTACTTAATATACCAAAACATGTTATATCAAAGTCCTGTGACAGCTTAAAACATATTAATTTTTTATCTTTTCAGCAAGTACATTCTTCATATGTTCTAGAAGGCCTAAAGATTCACTAGGCATCTTTGAACATCTTAGTACTTTTGAGTATTTCAGACTTCTGTGTAACAATTTGTACTATGCAGAATATTAATCTCTACATTACTACAGTAGTCTCCTGCAGCTTGTCCTTCAATAATATAAGAGAAAGAGAGAAGGTATTTATTACCTGTTCCTTCTGCTCTTTGGTAAATACAAATTTTCTGCCAGTAAGTAAGCCTTCTCCAACACTTTTATAAACACACGTATTTTTCCCTTTCACACAAAAGCAAGATAATAGAAAAAATAATTACATTAGTATATTTTTCTCTCCTGCTCACCTGGAGAGACAATTTTGAAAATGCTGTAGTTTTTGACAGCCTAGCATCTATGATACCATCTTAGACAGACAACTGTAGGGAAAAAAAAAAATTTGCTTAAGCCAGAACTGGCATTTCTTGATGTTACTCATTTTTTCAATAAGACACACTTCACAGAGAAGTTCCTTCCTGCCATAAAGTCTTTTTCTACCATAAGAAGATACCTTGATTATTTTTTAACTTCTGGATCATTTTTACTTTTATAAATGCTTTTTAATGACAAACCATTTAAAAAGTAGATTAATATTATCTCTCTTGTTTTACAAATAAAAGACTGTTACACAGAAAACAATGTACAGCCAATCAAAGATCTTGGACCATAACTGAGAACCCCCCCATATCCTCATTTCCAGGGCAGTGCTTGAACATCTCTCCCTCAGCCAACTGCCTCTGTTTCAAGAGCAGCTTAAATCAGATTGCATTTATACAACAGCTGATACAAATGCAGAATTATGTATTAAACATTTTGATAAAGACAAAACGCTCACCTCTCACAAATATGAAGTGTAGGTAAAAAGGAAGGACTTTTATCAGACATCCTGAAACCCCTATTCCATGTAGCCCAGCACCCAGACTGTAGCTGATGGCCAAAGGTTCCCTTCTCTGCATCCCACCACAGGCTCCCATCACACTCCTTGCCAGTACATGATGAGAGGAAACAGACCACAGGTTTCAACAACATACATCACATTTTGAACTTGATAGTGATTCCATATCAGAATTACCTTTTGCATAGGCTGTTACTACTCTTTAATATTAATTATTCATTAAAAAAGTGCTGCATAATACTATCTTTTAAAAATTGTTTATTAATTTAAAATGTTTCCTTTAAAAAATAGAGAAGTAATTGTATTAAGCTATTTAATAAAAGTTCAATATTTAAACAGTCTTTGTTCATTTTTATTTTAATTGTATACCAAATGAGCTCTAATCACTATCTTTAGAGGATGTGATAGATCCTAGCATATGATATTTAATATAAATTGAACATGTTCCTTCTGAAGTAAATAACCCTATCTAAAAATATCCTACATTATGTCAATGTTCAAACGATAAACTATATAGTAATTTTAAATTAAAGTGACATATGGATTTAGTTTTCTAGATGCGGCGGTAATTAAATTTCATTTAAATATTCAATTTCAAAATATAATCCTCAAATGATAATTAAGTAGCACAACCAGTTACAAGATAGATCAAATGTGGAAGGCTTCAGTTGAGATTACTATCATCTCCACTGTGACAACTGACTTAGCAGGATTACAGGTAAAGCATTTCAGTGACTGCTGAGTGTGCCTAACCTGTTTGTTAAAAAAAAAAAAAAAAAGTACAACAAAGAAAGCCCCCTCCTAGCAGAAGTGAAGCATATAACAAATTTAATCCTTTATTGAATAGAAATTCAATAGAAAATGAGATTAACAGTACTAAAAGAAGTGGTTTAAAAATTTGCAATATATAAACTTTAGCTTGTTAGGAATAAACAGATTTTTTTGAAAGACCTGCAGTGTCCCTTGAGAAAAATACTCACTTGACATCTGACTTCAGTGTCAAACGTCAGTTGAAGTATTACAGATTCATAGGTTAATAGGCAATTTTTAGGTTACCTGGCAAAAGAGGTTTGCTCTAAACACAATTTTCTTCTATTTTCTTCATCTTTTTTAATAATGGGATAATAGAATAAAATTACTACTAAGGGCATTTGTAAGACAACAGAAGAAGTAGCAGGACTGAAAGGTTTGTTGAATGTTTCAAGCATAAGGGTATTTTAAATGGTGGTCAGTGAGATACCTTGGTCTGCCAGCACTAAAAAACTGGGAACTGCTGGTGCTCCAGACATCCCAGTAAACAGCAAGAGTTAGCAGTGCTGTCTTTGGGCACTGACAGTTGCCAGCACTCAAGCCTTGCCACTCTCTCGCTTGCTCTCTGGGAGTCACAGACCAGCCCTCTGATTCATTACGATAGAAATGCCTGGCATGTCACAATTTATCATTTGTGAAATATGGTTTTGAGTACAAAGTAACACATTCTGTTCAGAGTGAATATGGTTTCACATAACTAAGGGAGACTTGCAAGATTTATTAGAAGGCAAAAAGCTATTCCTTTCTGTGCTGATCTCATTGGATATTAAACTTTCTGTGAGTCCTATATCATGTATAATTTTTTTCTATTAGCTACAGAGAAGCAGACTGGTTCTAACAGAGATGCTTTTTTAACAGTGCTGTTGGAAAGGTAGGTTCAGGAAATCTGAAATAATGTTAATTAACATATTAATTGTATTAAAAATCCAGTAACATCACTTTGCAACATTCGCTTAGTGTTGCATCTTCAGGGTTAGGAGAAAAATGTGTTTGAGTCCCACAGTAACTGTTTAATGACCCCATCTTTTGATTCAGTGTGCTGAAAGAAAACATGTACTCTGTGGACAAGAGCAGAAAGGAATGCAGTAAAAAAAAGAAGTACAACCATTTTGCTGGGAAGGATTGAAATAAAAATAATAGAGGTAGATCCTGCAGCAGGCACCAATCAAGGAAGAAAGAAATCATTTAGCAAGAATTTCTGTCAGAAAGCAGTTGCTATGGATAGGGACTTTTGTATCGTTTTCAGTGGGTTTTGTTGCTGCTCTATGTTTGAGGTTGTAGTATTTTAGAGGGAAAAGAAACTACATCAGAGAAGAGGCACGAAGCCAATTTTTCCTCCATTTCCTCAGCATAAATCCAGACTATCTCAGAAAGATTTACAGTGGTAGGTTGGTGAACAACTTGTGATCCACAAATTAGAAGATAAAAACCTGAGATAAAGAAAGGAGATGTATAGAACTGTAGCGTGCCCTAAAGGACCAAAATTAGTGTCTCAGGTAAAAGAAGAAAACTGTCAACAACTTTCAGTGAAAAATAAATGCCAAGTATCCCTAAATAAAGAAGCAAACCATGCAGTAGAGTTTTGTAAAGCTTCCTAACACAGACTAACAGGCTATATGAATATTTCTGAATGGCTAAGACAAACAAAAGAGAAGACCTTAAAAATTAATAATTTAGGAGTAGCGCTGAAGAAGATAAGCCTGTGTGTTGCTTTACACGTTTTCTAGTGCAGCTTTGTTGATTTCTTTCTTCTTCATTGGCACTGGCACCTCATTTTTTTTTCTCTCTCTCAAAGGGGAGAAATGGAGAGTTAAATAACACTATAGGTTATAACTTATTAATTATGTCAACTGTACAACAATTCTATGGTTATATCCCAGCAGAAAGTGTTCAATAGCACATTTAAGACATACAGGTTTAAAAATGCCTGTACTCATTTCCTAGTAAAAGATATAGAGCCAGATGCTGTGTAGCCCAAAATATAAATTAAGATATAAGGTATATGCAGAAAGTTAATTTTTGCACTTTATAAAATATTGTACTGTTTCGCCTCTGGCTATTACCCAGGTATAAATTACAGTAGCCTGTATTGTTGTTATAAAATATGTCCACATATAGCCTATACTGGATTAGTAGAAGTGACAAGCCCTTTAACCAGAGAGGCAGACAGTTACAGAAAAAGATCTACTCTGCCTGTTGAACTAGGGACATTGTTAATAGATAACTCCATGTCACAGTATAATTTCTTGACAGTTCAATATTCAGTTATAGTCCTCAGATTAAGGAAATATTTTGCATTATCAGAAACTGTCATTGACCTTTCCTTATTATGAAAGAAGAAAGGGTCATTTTTTCTGTAAAATGCTGATGAGTATTATTTAAATGTTGTTGTTACATAAAAAAATGGACATGGAAAGGCAAAAAGGGCCTTGGGGGAATTGCATTGTAAACTGACTTGTATTTATTCATTGAATTTTTGTATTTCATTACCATCTTTATACATGTGTTGCCTTGATTATATACTTAGTTTCTAAAGGCATGGCACTTGTAGAATAATTAGAACAGTAGGAATCTGGTCTGTAACTGGGCTTTTGGTAATACAAATATGAGTTATAAAGATAACAATAGCACTATCTTGAAAGATTATGTCAGTGGTGCTGACATAGTCATAAACAGATTTTTGGAAATAAACATGTAAACAACAGAAGAGTTCAAATAAATATTTTAGTTGCTTCATTTAACTTGGAAAAATCACCTTTTCTAACACAATTGTGATATAAAATTATTAGTACAGAATCTGAAAACAATTTGCTGAATGGCAATAGCAAGGTTTCTGTTGGTCATAGTATGATTCTTCATCTATGCAGATATAACAATAAAAGAAATCTTAGTGAATGTGGATTTTAATGTTAATTTTCTATGCATAGCACAATATTCATTATCTATGAATACTTAGATTCAAAATGGGTCATCATCAGATGTTTTGATAAAATGTTTTGACATCTGGACATGTTTTGAGATGGTTCTGGCTCCACAGCTAGCTGGATATCCTAAGGCATTGGGAGGCAACTGACACAAAACTGCTGGAGTCTTGGGGAAATTAGTAAATTATTTTGCAATAAAATGAAGATTTGTACAGACTGTTCCTTTTCCTACATAGGTTTTAAGGACCCTGTTGAAGCCTTTTTGAAAGAGAATGCTGTAGTGATGATGTATGAATGACATTTAAGAATAATAACAGTTCAGATATTCTTTTTGTGCAAATGCCATCTTTCTGAGTATTTAAATGGACTCAGTTCTTAAACTGTCCTAGAAATATACAACACAAAAATTCTCCTATTTAGGCTACTAGGTATTCTATAACTTCTTAACCAATATGAGCTCTGAGTTTTTCACTTTATTGGAAGCCATAAACATTAAAAAAGTATAAGACACTAATCTCATTAAATAGTTTTCAAAATGTCCATTTTTCTTTTCTGTACTTTACTGGAGCCATGATAGTTAACTTTTCTAAGGTTTTGTCCCCAACTTGCAGAACTAAATTTTCCTTGGTGAAGTGGAAGAAAAAATGAACAGAATGAGGCTTACATCTTGGACATTTGATTTTAAAACTGGATCTCAAAGTAAAGCATAAAATACCACTGTTAAAATCAAACAGGTTGATACTAAAGAACTTCTTTCATAACAGCCATTCTTCCCAGTTATTAAATTAATTCAGTTTTGTGTATTAAATCAAACTGAAAAGTCCCCAGGGTATAGCACAATTATTTTTTTTTAATACAAAGTTGAATACAGAAGAGTCCATTCCTAATTGGAATTCTTCAGCTCTTCTGTAATATAAATAAAAACGATAATTAGAAATGTACTAAGATAAAAAGAAACAAAAGGTCCTGTAAATACTACTGAATGTTTCTATTATCCAGTGGCAGTAAAAGTTCACTGTGCATTTTGTTACAGAGCAATTAAAGGTAAGTACCTTTCAAGGCTAAAAAAAAAAAAAAAAAAAGTAATGAAGACTTCAGTGAGTACATTCCCTTCCACAAAGCCAAGGACAAAACCAGATACCAGACCAGAAACAAAGGAGAGAGGACAACATTAAAAACAGTCTGAAAGATTGTCTTGAAACATACTTCACAGAATGTAAAAGGCAAACAAAATTTTAGTCATATAGTATGCTAATTTTAGTGAGGGAAATAAATCATATGAAAACAGCATCTCAATTGTCAAAGGCCAGTACTTAACCAGGTAATGCTTGAGGAGGTAGGTGTCTGTCAGACAGAAATGTAGGTATTAATCTTTAGAGACTGGAAGACAGAATCATATATTAGCTACTTCCACATGACAAGTGAATAAATAAAGTCTTTTGCATAGTAGACTCACTACAAATAAGACAAATCTACCCATCAGAGTGTAGATACTTTGAGCATGGTTCTGTTAGCTCCTTCCCTCTAACATAGCTCTGAAATTCATAATACAGGCAACAGAAGGCATTTATTTGTCTTCCAAACATAAGGCTATAAAAATGACAGTTTAGAAGCAGAAAAAATTATGCAAAGAAAATGTCTATCTGGCTAATGTTAAAGCATAACCAGCATTTGCTTTATATACATAATGCAGTGAGAAATAAATTAAATGACAGCTGGCTTCTCCCTCCCCCCTTGTATGTTGTAGCATGACTAGATAAACAATCTAAATCACTGGCAGATACGTGCTATGGAAACACTGTGTAGATGTAGTTAATTACTCCTGTCAGAGACCAAAAAAGCAATTGCATTATTTATTTCAAAATTACAAACACAGTAAACTGTGACATAATCATTACTAACATAAAGGTAATTCCATGTCCATCTCTGAGAGCAATCAATAAATCTATGGATTCAGTAACTGTGAAATCTAACTAAATGAAAATTAAATGAAAAAGAGGTGTCTAAGTGAAAAATATTTATAGAAGGTAAATGAATGATGCTGCATAAACCTAATATCATTAATAATTATTTTCTATTTAACTAGACTCTTGTTCAGGTATATAGAATACAGAATCTATTCTGTTTGGAAAAAAGAAAAAAAAAAAGAAGGAAGCAAATTAAAAACTTCAGATGCAATCCAAGCATCAATAAATGTCAGCTGTCATGTTTTTTAGGGTAATTACATGGACAGATTGTCCTTTCTTATAGTCTATGTTTTGCTATACCTCTCCTGGTGATAGAAATGTCACTTACTACAATTAATGCATCTGTTTCCTAGTCATAAAAGAAAAAAAAAAAAAAAACCACTTCAGAACTGAGATTAAAATATCCTACACTCCTGTTTGATTTTCTTGTTCAATATTAATTCTTCTTCTTTGCCCAAGGAGTAGGTACTGTTGTCACCACCTGTATTTCAATACAATGATGGATCTAGCAGAGCATATCCTCCTTTCCCTTGTGATATTCAGGCAATGTGACTTGCTGGGACACATGGTAAAAGGCCCAGTACCTGGGTGGAGGGGGGATGTATAAAGTTTTTTAGCATCTAAGGAAACTCACACTCTGACAAAAATCCAAATGAGAGAGAAGGAAGCAAAAAGCATTTTGCCAGTTTTGCTACTTATTGGTCACTCATTTAAGTCAAACTGTTTATCCTGTACATTAAAGTCTATGTCATTCCTTACTGTCAAAATCTTCTTCGATGTACAGTAATGAACAAGAAAGGAACCAGTCTCATTATTTTCTATAAAGGTATTTTCATAAAGATAAAAGTGAATGTTGGAAACTGAAACAGAAATGGTGAAGAAATACAGGATGAATGTATGCTGCTCGTATTCTTACTTGCCAACCACCTGTGCCTAAATGTACCCTACAGAATATGTTTTTACCAAGCAGGATAAGAATATGTTTCTACAATGGACTGAATATAATTTTATTAGATATTTTTATTATTACAGCAGTGGTAGATTTGAAATTGAGAAAAAGAGTGCATTAAAGGTAGACAGAATTCATACCTTGCTGTTACTGCATGACACAAATTATATTCATGTTAGCTACTACGGTTTGCCAGAGGATTAGGGGAAGAAAATCTTTAGTAAGGAATTTACCTCAGCTTGGTCAGACAACTGTTTCTCAATAGAGATTGATGTATGTAAAGCAGAGGCAAGAATGATGGTTAAAAAAAGCTAAAAATTACTCCTGGAGCATGTTCTTCATTTTGCTCACTGGAAAGAATCCCTGTCTCCATACGTACAGATGCTTAACACATAGGCTTACACAGTCTGGGACTCAAACTCTGTCTCACTCCTCGCTACCCAAAGAAATGCACTCTCTGGTTTACATAGTGGCAGAAGCAGGATACTATTGACAGGAATCATCATCTCTATTAACTCCACTGGCTACATCTGTAAGTCAAACTCCCTGTCCTATATTAAAAGCTTTCCAACGAATTATCTCAAGATACTAAAGCAACTGTCTCTATAAATACCAAAAATATGTTCCCCATGGCCAGTAAAACTGGTAACTAGTGGGGGAATTTGAAAATTAGTATTCAACTCAAAAATGACTGTCAGATTTAATTTTAATTTAGTTTGGTATTCTGAGGAGTGATATGAAGGAGAGATACAAGTAGACATGATTGTGATTCTTCTCCTTAAACACACTTAAAAAGTAACTGCACTTTGAACAGTCATGTGTTTTCAGGTAGTGTGCATTTAATAGCAATTAATTTATTTATTCTGGTAATAAGAATATGGGTTGTAATTTTACATTTACAAAAAGAAAAAGAGATTTTTTTCACTTTGGGTAATGGCCCACTTGAGATTAATTTATTCATCTCTAGAAAGCTGCAACAGAAACCCTGCTACATTTGTGATTATAAGAATACTTAGAACTGAGATAGTGATGAAGAAAATGGGTCTCCATACAGATTTCATAGAGTCCTGCAGTTCACAGTAGGGCAAATATGTCATCCAAAATCTACCCCACCAAGTTAAAAAAAGAGCATATAATGAAAAAGAAAAGAAACATGTATTTTAAATTCCTAGTCCAAGTATTAGACTTAATCTCTGCACAGGACAACACAGGGCAGCAAACTGTTGGCATTATATTAAAAAAACAAACAAACAAACAAACAAACGATGGAAGAAAATTAAAGTAAAAAGAATTAATGAGAAATGGTCTTGTTCGGAAAAAAGCTCATGTTAGAAAAAATCTCTGAAGAATAAAACATCTAAGAACTAAATCTGTTGAAAGAGCAAGGAATAATTACAAGCACATGCAACATTCCTATGATACAATGTTTGTATAATATTAAGCTTGAAACTGTGTCTAATATTCAGTTTCATTATACCACAAAATCATTTTCCCTGGGATTGGTCACAGTCTACTGTCACTCTCTTATAGAAAAAAAGAATTCTCACTAAATTAAATTTTCTGTTATCATCTTAGCTATTTGATACCTTTTAATGAAAATGCTGATATAGCTTCACAGGCTCACTAGCTGACCTATCTTTATTTTCTATATGTCTGCATTCAAAAAAAAAGTCAATCCCTTAACAAAAATACAAAACAAAACCACACAGAGACAAAAATATCCAAACCCACAACACCAAAAAAAAAAAAAACCACAAAAAAACCCCAACACCAAACAACAACAAAAAAAACCCCAAACCAACAAATCCAGATCCAAAATAGGCTACTTAGTCCCTGCACATCTAACCAACAGTTAGTATAAAGGTTGTTCTGCTTTTCTATCATGCTAAATTAATTCTTCCTGCAAAATATTTTCAATAATTCAAAAGAAAATATGCCTTTATATCATTATAAGCATATTTGTAAAAATATTTTGTGGAATGCTTTTCCATTACATGTTTTCACACCAACAGTTACCAGGATTACAGTTTTTCTAGCAGAGTTATGGACTTGAGGCAAGCAGGCTTCCAAGACCGTCCTTCAGAAGACTCAGGGTAAGGTTGGTAAGTATTGGGGTAAAGACATGACAAGGACTGAATCTGGAAATCAGTATTGCTTATAACTAGATATTTTCTTTGATATGTTTCAGAGGTGAACTACTTGAACAACACAGTTTTGTCAGAAAGTTTTACTGAGATTTAATTGAGCACAGTATGCAAGTAACATATATTCCTCTGCAAAAATCATGAAGGGAGGGTGTCCTGCAGCCAACCATCTGTGGGAATTCTCAGTCTCACATAGGTTGTCTAATGGAAACCACTCTCACAGCTCTGCCCACTGAGCAAAAGGAAGATATGGGCATGTGCTCAATTGCTTAAACCTGGCTGGGGACTTCTGAGTTTCTCCTTCTATAGCACTATAAAGATTTAATAGGTTCCCGAGAAACTTGGTCAGAAAATGGGGGGAAAAAAATATTGACAGTGAATTGGCAAGGATTTCACAGCCCTGTCTTCCCTTCCCACTCCTCTTCCCCAATAAAAAAAAAACCCCAAACAAATAAAAGCTCATGGAGATTAAGATGTAAGTAAGTTTTCTGATGATGCTTGTATATAAACTCTGTACACATGTTGGAGAATAATATATTCTACTAGAAACTCTGGGTATTGCATGTACACTGCAAATGCATGAGGAAAAAGGAAAACAAATCCAACGGTTTGGAAGCATGTTTTAATATAGAATGTAAGAGTAGACTAAAGAATGACCTGGTAATATAAAAAAAAAAAGGAAATTTAGTACAACACATGAGGGTAATAGGAACACAATTATTTCATACAAAAGATAATAAACATGCATAATAAAGTATGAAAATTTAAAGTCTAGATTTTGCCAGAAGATGGGTGAATTTCACACACTAAGCAGTTAAGCTTTGAAGGCAATATATCAGAAAATTGGAAAGAGTGGATAAAATAGTTCAAAAAAGTATATGAGCACTACAGAAAAAAGCTTCAAATCAAGGCTAAAAAAACCTTGGAAAACAAAAAAATAACTGCCTGTAATGCTGATATTGCTGTTCTGTGCTGGAAGGGAAAGGCCTGGGGAATTCCACATTTAAAAATCAGCAAACGAACAAAATCTATGTTTTGATCATAATGTTTGAAGTCTGAGTCCTAAGAAAAAAATCAACTCAAGTTCTGAACATTCATAAAAGGAAGCAGATGATGTATTTTATTAATTTACAAGAGAACTTCAATGACACTCAAAAACATATGAATACTTTGAAGATGTTATAACTTGTGAAATAATTTAGGATTTATTCACAAATTTTGCATTTAAGAGAAGAAGAAGATCCTTTGTTAAAAGTGCATAAAAAACCTCTACAAAGGTTACCACAATTAAGCAGAAAAATTAAAATTAAGATCGATCACAAAAGAAAACTACACGAGAAATCAGAACTTGGGAGACTACTATGAACATATCCAGAGTTGATATCCCTCTGGCTTATCAGCTGCACTCCCCAGCTTGGTATCATCTGCAAACTTGCTGAGGGTGCACTCAATGCCATTGTCAATATCATTAATGAAGATATTAAACAACCAAGGATCCAGCACAGTCCCTTGAGGGACACCACTCATCACCTTCCTCCATCTGGACATCGAGCCGTTGACCATCACTCTCTGGATGCGACCATCTGGCCAGTACTTTATCCACTGAACAGTCCACCCATTGAATACATAATTGTCCAACTTAGAGATAAGGATGTTTTGGGGGACTGTGTCAAAAGCCTTGCAGAAGTACAGATAGATGACATCCATAGGTCTACCCTTGTCGACTGACGCAGTCACTTCATTGTAGAAGGCCAATAGGTTGGTCAGGCAGGACTTGCCCCTAGTAAATCCATGCTGACTACCTGTCCTCCATGTGCCTTAGCATATCCTCCAGGAGGATCTGTTCCATGATCTTCCCAGGCACAGAGGTGAGGCTGACAATTTAGCTCCTGCTCTACCTCCCTAATGCTCCTCAGCCTTTCAACTTCTTCACATAGTTCAGCCATCAGGCTGAGCAGATGATCTACCTGGTCACAGTGAACACGGCAGTTCTCTTGGCTGCCACTTCTGCCAGCGAGAGGCTCTGGTACTCCCTGCAGCCCATGACCTGAACAGGTGCACGTTTCCATGGGAGATCTGTCTGTGTCCCCACACTGACTCTGGCGAGTGCAGAGATCAGCGCTGTCTGCCAGGTGGATGCCGTGCTGAGCTCCCGCGACCCCACACGTGCTGTTAGCCAGAAGGCTGTGGCTGTTTTGCTCCTCACCGACTGAGCGCCGCTTCCGGTTAAACCGCACTTAAACCTCCCTTAGAGGGATTTTAATCTTTACAGGGATTAAATCTCCCTCCCTTAGAGGGATTGAATTTACCTTGCACACTGGTAGAGGCTCAGTGGCCTGCCCTACAAGCTGCAGCCAGCTGCGGCATCCACAGGGGCACACACAAGCATTGGTTCCTCGCCCTGTGCGAGGACACATGGATTAGCATCTGTAAGGTCCAGAAGGGTGGATATAAACAGCTATGAACATCTGAATATTGTCTTCACTTGAACTATTACTTCAATGCTTGACTGGACAGTTTTTCTTTGTCTCTATAGATGATGTAATTTTCAGCTATGCTGACCAGAAGATACATGCTGCATCACCTCCATAAAGGGCTTTTTTTACTCAGAGAAACCTGTAGAATTGTTTTCCCTTTCACATAACTTATGCTGCCATGTAGGCTTGGTTATAGTGACAACAGTAAAATAAACCCCAGTTAAAACAGCAACATCACACAATCACATGAGAGATGATTATCACAGAAAGCAAAGACTTTTCAGGCAATCTATTCACATACAATTTCCTAATGCTACCTACTTCTGCAACACAGCATGCATTTGGTCACATGTAACTGCCTGAATTCAAAGGGACCTTCTCACCTTTTCTTCATTACACATCCTAAGAACACAATTTCTCTACAACTGAAGCTACAACACAGAATGATTCAACAAGAACTAAAATATTTTACTATTAACTTGAAATTCATGCCATATTAAAGGTCTTCTCTGTTACTTGATCCAGAAAACGAATATCAACATGAAGTCTTCTGACAGTACTTCAGAGAATCAGGTATTTTCTTTTCCTTCATGACTCTAATGAATATCCTCTCTCTCCATCCCTATCCATTTAAGACTAAAATTTTAAAAAGAAGCAGTGTTTATCAAGAGTGAAAGATAAAACATGTTGCATCCCATTTTTACAGTACCAAAAGCCTCTACCAATGTAATTTTTTTTTTTCCAAGCACAAAAGCTCAGCATAAAAAATGTCAACCTTCTATTGAGATAATAGTGTTATGGCAATTAATCTGAAGATATGTCGAAGAATTGCCTTTAGTAGAACTTCAACCCCAAAGGTCACTAAGGGCTACACAAATGCCTTAAGCTGCTCTACAGGCTGACACTGAAGAATGTGCTCCCATCCTACCCTTTCCCCGTCCCTCCCCTGCTTGCTCACACCAGAATTAGTTGCCTCTTCTGACTTTAAACTGCCACTCACTCCTGCCACCACTGCCAACAAGTTCAGCATGCAGTGGGATTGCCAACGCAGCTGTAGGGAGGGAGCAGAGGGAAGGGGGCAGCAAGAAGAGGCTAATGAGGGCAGGAGAGAGGGGCTGCCAGGTTGCACAGCAGAAAGAGCAGCACATTTCTCTCTGTGCAGCAAAGCAAGAAAGACACTTTCAGGATAGAGAAGACAGGAGTCTCTACAATGAGACAAGTTTTGTGGTCAATATGCAAATCTGATTAAAACCAGTAGGAAAGGCAACTTTAATCAAGATAAAGCCAATGGAGCAGCAGCCTGTCCCTTCCTGGGAGTTCATAATAGTTTATTATCATTAATATCACTAATAAATGAACAGAAAAGTATGAAGGAAGGGACAAACCTATGCAGCAGAAACTCCTAATACATGAAGTCAAAACTGAGCTGTTCCTTCAGGTGAATAGTCAAGAGATTGGGAGCAGGCAAGCCAAAGCACAGCAGGATGCACCAAGAGCTTAAATCCAGAACCCATTTGTTATCTGAACTCTGCCATAAAGAAAACATGTCCCAACAAAGCAATGCCCTAGAAGGAGCACTTGAGCAACTGTGACATCACTCAAGTAACTATCTGTTCACTAGGAGACAGCTAGTTGAGCCCCATTTCAACTTCTCACACCATTTATCATGCAAAACTCTGATGTATCCATCAAACAGAAGTTTTTTTCTTACTATTTGTTCCAGCAGCCTCTGCTTGCTCTTCAGGTGGTTCTTGGAAGGATGAAGCCACCTCTGGCTGCTGCCCATTCAGCTCCTGTGGTACTGTAACAGCTTCTGGCTGCTGTGGCTCCTGTGGTTGGGCATCATGCTTCAAATTGTCTTCATTAATATCAGGTACTGTCAAACTTGCATCTAAAACCTGCATAGTCAAGTATTGGTTGAAGAATGGTAGGGAAGGAGAAAGAGAAGGGAAAAAACAACACAAAGATAAACCATCAGAATTAGGCCTTTTCCACCTGCTCCCCAGCATATTGTTCTTTCATTCTCATTTTGCATATATACGTAGAAATACTTTAGGAAATAAATACTTTTGTGTTTCTGTGCAGGATTCATCCTTTTCAAAGTTATTAACTTTGATTTATCAAAATACTTCTATGAGAAAAAAATACAATGAACAAACACAAAAAAAAAAGCTAAAGACTACACATAATCCAGGACTATTTATTTTACTGTTCTCTGGCATGAAATATGTGGACGAAGCAAGTCTTACAGACAATAGCCTACAGCCTTGTGTAGAAATTGGTTTCTATCATGAGATGTGAATCTTGCTGATGGAAAGATATTTTAATTTTTCAATACGTGTGGCTCAATTGCTCTGATATATGCATGAATCATACCTACATTACAGGCTTTGGTATCACTTCTCTGCTGAAGTGCATATCTTATCACCATAAACAATACAACAACTACAAAGAAGCTGAACTATTCAGGACAGAAAGCACAACACATATATATATAAATCCCATGAGGAAATCTACTGAGAAGTGGAATAAAACTAGATTTTTTGGGGCCTCAGTTACTAGGCAGGGATTATTCTTATGAGGGGGAAAAAATACTCTGCAGTTCTTTGGGACTCATCACACTATAGCAACTCTAGAAAAAATATTTCAAATATTAATGTGTAAAAAAAGTAACCTCTTTTTCAGCTTCTACATTTGATATATTTTAAGTATTGTCTGAATTTGTATTGGCTTGCCATATAACAAGATAGATACTTTCAGAAGCGTATTTTTATTTAAAAAGTATAAAATGAGTTCTGGCCTTAAAAAAATACTTCCTTACCCTGCAATTATTTGTTTAATTAACTAGCTTTCCAACCAATTGTACTACTTTCCAACAGAAGCCATTTCAACTAATTAACCACATCTTAAATCTTTATTCCTGAAGCATAGGTTTAAAGTCCCTCTGGAAGAAGAGCAAACCTTAGTTATGTATCATTGTCTTACTACTCATCTGTACTCCCCAAAAATTGCTATTGAAGTCTTGTTAATTAAGCAAAGGAACCACAAATACATTACACTGAAGGATGGGATGTAACATCCAAACACTTGAAGCACCAAACTGGGATCAGAAAGATGCCACATTCTTGACAACTCTTCCAAAAGTCACCAAAACAAGCTTCTGAAAAGGGAGATCCATTTATTTATTTTTATCAGCATTTAGCCCACTGCAAGGGAATTTCAAATCAACATACAAAGTGCTGGGCAGACGCCTTTCCTCTTATCATTCAACCACGTGTGCCAGGCAGGAGCGCTAAAGAAGCGCTGTAGCCCCACTTGCAGAGGTAAACAAAGTGTGAGTTCAGGTTCCCAATTTTCAGTTCAGAAGCCCTTAATTAAGCCAAATTGTTTCCACCCAGCACTGCTGCACTCCTCAAAGCTGCCTTTCACAGCCACCTCATGCAAAAGGACCCCATTCTCCTCTCCTGCCAATACCACAGATGGAATAATTTGGCTACAGAGTTTTCACATGCTGAGACCAGATATTAAATAGATGAAATACGGAATGGCTCAACACTCAGATTACATTCCCGCTTCTCACATCATTCTTCTCATAAATCTAAAACACAGGAACTCAGGAGGAATAAAAATTCCACACCACTGAAAAAACAAACAAACAAAAAAAGCAAGCATGTAAACTCTGGGAAGCTCTTCTGCAGTTGCACAGAGCATTAACTGAATGGTAGTAAGCAATTAAAGACCAGCAACAAATAGGCACAGAAAATAACAACCTAATTATTAAAAAGCTTTGAGATTCTTCAATGCAAATTTATTGAAGGATTATATTTTTATTTTTTAATAACAATAAATTTCACCCATTCATTCCTGTAAGACAACTGCTAATCCTGCAAATAGAAGAACAACCTTAACTTTACTGGCTCTGAAGACACGTGCCTATCTGAACATGAAGCCATGGAGGGATATTTCAAGATGACACCCTTAGAATTAGCACCAAGAATTCTTTGAAGTCACAAGAAAGGCAACAGCATTGAATATCTTAGCACTCCTCACTTTATTCAAAGCTTTCCTTGCCTTTTTTCCAAACCTCCCCCAGTTAGCTAACCATTTTAAAGCTAGAGTCATATGTACAGACATACACGTATGGATACATAAAAGTCTATCATTTGCCCAAGAGCCTAATAGAGACCTGTGGACTCTGCAAAGAAATAGGACAATGTGAAGGAAGACTCAAGAGTATCATTAGGTTTTTTGGGGGGAAAAAAAAAAAAATCTATTCTGAGAAAAGTTACTCAGACTCTGAGGGTCAGCACAATCTGTCCCACTGCATTAGTCCTCAAAAGAAACTAATTTCAATTTTCACTGACATTAACTGCTTAATTTCTCTGAAGAGATCTAAACTGCAGTTTAGTCCAGTTATGCCTACTTCAGTGAGCTATGTTCTTAATTCTATTGAGAACAGTTGTAAACCTTAGACAAATGTAAAGTCAAACTTTAGAGAGATGGGTGAAAAACCTAAGAGACAAAATTAATGGTAATACTTTTCTCATTATTCATCTCTGTGTATTTATATACAGGTAATGAGACTTCACAGCTGGCAGGTTTATCAGCATTTATCAGGTTTATCAGGTTTCTGTTGCATGCATTCATCACTCTCCTTCGATTATTAATTAATTTATGAATGTGTTGTCTCAAATACAAGAGAGACCAAAGAGAACTGGTTATCCAATTCACTGATCCTTCACCTTCTTCATTCTCAAGACAAAGGGCCATCAGTGAAGCAACACTTCAGCTTCTATCATGTCACTACTATACATCGTGCACTTATTTTCTAAGAATTCCCTCACATACACCACAAAGGTGGAAGCAAACAGCAGACACACAGCTTATGAGACTAAAATTCATAAGGTTTGTTGCTTATGTCACTCTAACCAGCAGCAGCGTGTGCTCCATTTTGCACGTTGTGTTAGGTCCAAAATTTGGACCCCGTTAAATGTATACGAAAATATAAAATGTATAAAGAAAACTAAACACAAATAATTACATGAGATATGGATGAACAGCAGGTCCGTGTTCTCTCACTGTACATTATTAGCACATGCTTTATTCATGCACTATTCTGGAGGGGCTACCAGCACCCAGCTTCTTCCCCCACCAGCAATCACCGCCATTCCCAACATTCTTTGTACCAGACCCAAATCATTCCAGGGATTCCTCACACCAGGCCCAAACACACCAGGGTTAATTTTGCCTCATTCTGTTAATCCTGCTATACTGATTCTCCATTAGAATACTAAAATAGACAGATCCAGCTGTCTGAACAACTGAGCAAACTAACATAATGGTCTCTAATATTTTTCCTGAAGTTTGACTTTGAAACTTTGGGAAAGTTCGCAGCACTGTTGGTCTGCTCAGGGAGTCTGCTCTTAACACATCCTGCTTAATTAAAAAGATCTTCAAACAGCAGCATTTGGGGGGAAAAAAAAAAAAAGAAAAAAAAAGAATTTACATCATTCCAACTCTTTGTTCGCAGCAGTTTGTCTTGTTTTGTGTTAGGCTAAGGCATTAGAAGTTTGTGGGACATTGCTAATTCCAGGTGGACAAAACATAAGGCCCTTACTTTATAATGCACATAACAGCACGCTTAATTTCAGTATCTTATTTCCGGGTAATATCTCCTGCAAAGTCAAGAGCCTTCTCCTTAGTTTTCATTCCCTCAGATCTATCCTCTTCTGTCCCAACTCTCAACCTGACTTCCTTGTGATGCCTCTTTATAGATTACCCTCAAAATACACATGGTTGAACAGAACCATCAGTTTTTGCTCCCCAATCATCCCTGGGATTTCTTTTTTGCAAATTGTAAAGGAAGCACTACTCATAACATGTCATTCTGGTCCATATGTTAAGCTTGATCCAACTTGAGCTCCTTTCCAGGTCTCGTATCTTTCAGCTCTTTCTGCATAGCAGTCCTCAGACATCGCTCTACCTCAGCATTCACATCTGGTACATCCAGATACTAAGAATCAGATAGAACAAGGACTGAGCACAAAGCAAGTTACTCCTCTTTCAGTAACAACAACCGTGGCTTGCATTTCCAGCCAGAAGGACTTTCAAAGACCGGACACTCCTCTTTGCATCTCTTTAGTCTCTATCACATCAAACACAAGTTAACTGCCTTAGCTTTCAAAGTGCCAAGACACTCCCTCTACCACCTCCCCCCTTATCTCCTATATGATTAGGGGGTTATTTCACGCTTTTGGTGGATCCCTGACACCCATCTCCATTGTGCATGTTTTCAATTAAACATTTTTACGCTTTCTCCCCAGTCACCCCACAGGCATGGGCAGACCTCCAAACCTTACCACCAAACTACATCAGTCTCTTCTCACTTGGAAGAGAAGTACTTAAAGGGAACCAGACCCTCTTGAACCAGAAGGACCCTGCAGCCTCATCATTCAGACCAAATGCCTCAAACTGGGACTCTTTAAAGAGACGCAGCCTAGGGACTTCCCTCTGCTACTTGATTAAGCTTAGTTTTAACATTGCTCATGTATTATTTTCAGGCTGACTCAGCTCCCTCACCAGAACACAGTTGTTTAAACAGCAGATGTAAGTCTGTCCCAGCTGTTATTTGTCAGGCACTCAGACAATAAGACACTCCGACATCTCAGCTGGTAACCTCTTTAGAAGAGACAGTTCCAAATATTTACTGTCTACCAGACACTTGCTCTCGGTACAACACAGGTAGCATAATCAAGTTACTACTCAGAAATGGGAACCATCCTGAAAACACCATTTGTACAATTCACTGCTCTTGAGTGGGGGACCTCACACGCAAGCAAGCCAGGAATTCACAACACATTTGAAAGCCGTGAATTCCCATAAAATCTTATCTCTACCAAACCTATGTTTTGCCAAAAGAATAGCTTAGTAGCATGCCAGTATTTTTCCAGATTGTCTCTTTAGAAGTTTTCCTATGCTTTTTCAGGTAGCTGTTCCAACACAGCTCTACTATCTCAGCAGGGTTGCAAAAAGAAAGCTATTAAAACTGGTATCTTTATTATCTTTAGAAGCTCAAAGGGCGGGGTGGGGGGTAATGGCAATTACTTCAGCTGAGATGTTGGTAGGATGATGCAGCAATCCGTGCATTGCCCTCGTGACTCATAGATGCTTTTCACCCTGTGGGACCTCAGAGGGCATCACTGTAGAGAGCAGAGTGCTGGCATCTTTTTCCAGCTCTCCCGAATGCTCAGCATCCAAATGGGTAGCCAGGTGAAAGGCACGTCACTGCTATCAACAGAGAGGGAGCTCACAAGATGGAGATACCCAAACCAATCTAGCCATGTTCTGTCACCAACAGAAGTGTCACCTGGCTCTCTGCCCAATCCTGATCACAAGGTCCTGTTTATGGCCATGCACCTGCTCCTTCTGCTGTTCAAGTCCAGAAGTAAACACATCTAAATCAGCAGAGAATGACCTTGCCAAAGAACTGAACAGCTTTCTAGGGCACTAGCTCCTTCAACAAGCCTGTCCAGTGCCAGAAGCAGTGAAAGGGAAGCTGCAGGTGCTCCCAGGAGCAGGCAGGAGCACTTGACCCATCCCATCAGAGCTCTCAAAGTTTTTGTCAGTCCAAGATACTCAAAGTTTAGCTGATCTCCTCCGAGAGACTAATCAGATTTTTTTTTCCTACTTCTAACACTATTATTACTGAAATCTGTTAAATCCTTCTCACACCAAGCCTCAGGACTCTGTGCTGCTCAGGGCAGTCTGATGGAAATGCTTCACAAGCAGATGGAGTCTACCAGCTCACTGCCACCAACAAGGAGATTTTTCCATTTCCCCTCCTCTCCTGATGCAGAGGATTGCCTTGTCCCAGTCTAGGTCTCACATGGGTGTCACAGCAGTCAAATGAATTCACTAATACATCAGGAAACTGGCCCAGGGAATTTCATATCATTGTCTTATTACTCATCTGTATTCCCAAAATTTCCTGAAGGGTCACAGAGTTTAACCTGTGTACAGAAAGGCAAGGTGAGGACCAGTGCAAAGTGGGACTGCACCATCTGGGCCAAGACAGGGAAGATGGATAGGAGAGGAAAAAAAAAGTGGAGGAAAAGAGTATTGCTGCTCAAACAGCAAGGCTGTTAACTTCATCAACTAGAGCAGCCTTCTGTGGGACCACACCCTGTCCCTTGATTTCAGCAGGACTTTGGGTGTCGATTCACAAATCTGATTAATTCAAAACGGGCATAGGAATGGATTAGTACCTCCAGGACCTGTCATGTTCCCCTGCCAAAGGGGGCTTCCCACAATGGGGTGGCTATGCAAGATAAGGAAAGCTCCTCCACTGCCAGAGTTTAAGCCTTGTCTGCTACAGTAAAAATCCCCAGCAGTTTCAAGTCTTAGAGACATGGGAGCTCTGGAGCTGCTTTTTCTGTAATTCACCAGCAGCTTGTGAAAGGATGGGGTGAACAGCTGAGGTCTTAACCTGTTGAGCCTACGTTTAACCTGAACTGCTTGTAAACCAACATCCAAAGGCTCCTAAATATCCTTCACACCATAGAACAAGTGCTTTACAGAGTCTCTCGGATCTCCTGGGCCACAGGAGTGAGAAACACTGAAACGTACACTCCCCTTTCCAGTAACCAGGACACCTCAAAAGCTGGTATCTGGCCAAAGAGTGGCATGTGAATAACACAACAGCTTAAAGACCATAAACTTATCCTTTTCTAGAAGAAAAGGTAAAGATGTTTTTCATCTTGTGCAAGACTACTACGTCACAAAAAAACTTGATTAAATATTTTGAGGAATTTCAAGTGACCAAAAAAAAAAAAAAGCACAACTACTGTGAATTTTTTTTTTAAATCTGCATTAGACTAGTGGCCTAGACTATTTGTGATTGACCTGCCATGGTTCACTCAAGTTGGATTCCATTAAAGTCAGTTTTCAACATTTTTCTTCTGCAAGAGGGGGTTGTGATAAGTGTTTTAATTTGGAAAGTGCAAGAAACAACACCATCCTTCAAAATGTGCCCATTGTATCTTCTGCAGACAAATTAGCTCATTGACAGATTTCCCCTGGGGCATTGCTAGATCTGTCAATTTTCAAATTCAAAGGCTGAAAGGAACATCAGTAAAAAACTGTGTCACAAATCTGCATGAAATTCCTTATTGAAGTAAGAATAGCCTATATGAGATACAAAAAAAAAAAAAAAACTTCATTAAAACTTATTTTTCTTCTGTAATGGAAGGCAAAAACAGCTGGTTTAGAAGAACAGTAGTAATACAACTTCTTAAAGCTGTGAAGTTATAAAAGAAATTCTCCTTTTTTAAACAGTTCCACTTAAATAACAAGGTAAAAATCTATTATGAAAAATTTTTCCTAAAGCAAAAACCTAACCCACAGCACTAATAATAATAATAATAATAATAATCTGTAATTAAGAATAGCATTAATGGCATTGTCTTTTTTTTTGGGTCTTAGTTCCTATAAATAGGGCTAAGAATGTTCTGTCCCTTCTTCAAAGTTGTATTATCTTAATTTTTAAATCATCACAGTAGTAAAATGTTTGCCCTCTATAAATTCAGTCGTCTAAATTTCAGCATCTGAATTCTAAAATTGCCCCACACAACTGCTAAATATCTTGTTAACCAACAGCAATCCCTAATGCTTATTTTGTTAAAAAGAAAATAAATCTCAGTTAAAGTTCATTTGCAATGTGGTTCTCAAATCTGTCAAAACAGGCACAAGGAGGTCTAGTGGCAGCCAGGAACTATGGGAAATTCAACTTGAAAGTTAAATCCGAACCACAAGGTCAAAGAAACAAAGTCATAACCAGTTCTCAAGCTCAAACACACCCACGCACCAGCTACAGAAACTTCTGAGTATGCCTGCTCTGAGGGCCCAAACTCTGAAAAGCTTGAAGAAGGGGATCTCGGTATTACGGGGTATTCTTTCTCTTGTAACAAACTAACGCCAAAGCAAGGCTGTGTAAACACGCAGATGCACATAACCTCCCTTTCAGTCCCAGAATCCCCTAAAAGCGCCTATTCCAGAGGGTTAAATAGGTTCATTCATAATCTATTTTTAAACACTAGACATGTTTGAAAAGAATTTCTTTCAATTCTTCAACGTCTTTATTCAAAATAACACATACCTAGATCTCCTTTACTCCCTACTGGCTGAGAGTTAGTGAGTCACTCCCCTTCCCCTCCCCGTCGTGTCGTACACCTCCCCCCCCAGTGCGGTATGACACCAGGGAGCACGAAAGCCAAGGCCACGCTGCCCACGCCGTGGCCACCGCTGCCCCCTTCCCCGCCCGCGGGCCGGGGGGGCTGCTCCTCAGGTGAACCTGAGCCGGGGGGGAGGGGAGGAAGGGGTGCGGTGCGGTACGGGCTGGGACTAGGGTGGGACGGAGCACACCGAGGCTGGCGCCCAGCCGAAGAAACTGCAAAACCGGCGGGCTGGCCGCGCCCCGACGCACCTCCCACCTGCATCCCCGAGAGGGAAAAGGATGGGGGGGAGAGTGGGGAAGGGGTGGGGGATGCAGAGAGCCGCGGAGAGCCACGGGAGTCCCGGGTACTGCTGCTAGCCAACTGCAGGACCGCAGTCAGGAGATTTCTTGGCGCAGACCCCGCCGCGGGTGGGTGCGGCCCTTCTCCCCCACACACGGCCGCACACAAAAGCGGTGGCGCCCCCGCAGCCTCCCTTGCCCCCCGCCCCAGCGCCGCTGCCACCGGCGGGAGTTTTATGACTGCGGCGATGGCCATGGCGCAGTCCCGGCTCCGCAGCGACTGCCGCCTCGCCCCAGCTTCATGCCCAGCTCAGGGGCTGCCCGCCGGCCGCGGCAGGTGCCCGTCGCCGCGGCGGGAAAGTTTCCCTGGGCCGGGTTTGCGGCGGCAGCCGCCGCCCCGAGTTCCCCTCTTCCCAGCGGCTCCCCGCCATCCCTGCCTTACCTTGGCGGGTTCCGCCGGCGGCTGGTGAGCCGACACCGCTTCTTCTGCAGGCAGCGGCTCGGGGGGTGTGCGGGAGGGTTCGGCGGCGGCGCCATCCCCGTCCTGCGGGGCAGGCGGCTCGGTGGAGCTGCCGGCGCCCATGGCGCTGCCCCGCGGCCGTACCGGAGCTGCGGACAGGGGCTGGCGGAGAGCGGCGGCAGTGCAGCTGAGAATGAAGGAGCCCGGCTCTCCGCAAACTCCTTTAGGGAGCGAGAGGAGGGAAGAAAAAAAAACAAACGGGGGGGGGGGGGGGAAGGGGGGAAGAGAGAGACAGGGGGAGAGCCACCGGGGAAAATCACCTCCTCCCCTGGTCCCCCCGCCCGTCTGCCTCTTGCTCCATCACATGAGCAGAGCCCCGGACACGCCTTGCAGCATCAAATCGGGCTGATAAGGAGCGGCCAAGGGGGGCAGCGCCCTGCCCGCCACCGCCTCTCCAGCCGGGGGCCGCTCCCCTCCCCTCCCGGGCACCTCAGGGGTGGGAGCGCCGCCCGGCCCCCAGCCCTCCGCGGCGCTGACTCAGCGTTTCAGCCCCCAGATTGGGACCGGGACCTGGGCCGGGACGAATCGCCGCCCGCCCGCCAGCACCCTCTGGGGTCCCCGACGCAGGGGCTGCGCCCCCCCGCCCGGCCACGCTGCTCTGCGTCCCCAGCGGGGTTTCTGTCGACTCCTAAAGCGAGGGCTTGGTCTCCGGGGCCCCACGCCTTCAGGCCGTGGGTTCACAGACCTCAGCCATGCTGGGCCTGTCTGCGAGAAGGACGTCCAGATTTCAGCTGATGCAGAAAAGTAAGGTCCACGTCTTAGGCAACTTTGGAGAAAAACAAACAAACAAACCCGCTTTGCTTTTTTTTTTGTCACACAGGAGAGGTTCCCTTCTATTAATTCGTGCCAGATTACATGGCATAAGAAAGCAAAGCAAAGAACACGGTAGTTTCTCTCCTAGCCCAGAATACACAAAGCTTCTCCCATGACACAAAAGCAGGACTAATACATACATAGACATGCTCTTGTCCAGTACTTTCCAAAGGTGTCAGCAGGTAAATAACGTATATTAAAATAAACCAACCACAACACGCCAAATTAGTAGCAAACAGATCCGTTCATTGTTCTTCACCATAATTTCTTTTTTCTAAATGTATATCCGTCCATCCCTATGAGTTTATGGTTAAAATCAGGCATGATCTGAAGAGTTTGTAGTATATACTATAGAACCATACACAATTTCCTCTAGAACATTTAAACCAGTGTTTCACCCACCAGAACACTGGTTTGTTGAGAAGAAAAAAAAAAAAAAAAAGAAAAATCTAAGAAATCCGTTCTACAAATTGCCCAATCTCTGCACACTGGTAGGTTTCTTCCCTAAAAAAAAAATCAAAACATATCAAGTCTATGACTGAAAAATCTCCTGCAGCAACTCCCTTTAGCTAATATGAGAACCTACCAGAGTTGTTAGTATTCCTCAGAACAAAACTGCTGTCCCCGATCACACAGATGGAATCAACATCTCCCCCTTTCCGCTTAGTCTTGCTTATTTTCAGATCAGCCTTTTCTCTTATATATGCACGTGTGTGTCACAGCAAAAGCACACTGTCCTAAAGTCACTTATCTGCCCAACAGTTTTCTTAGTATTTCATTATTTGTTCCTCATCTTCAGTAAGTTAGTACTGGGGCATTTGTTTTCCAGGAGAGCAGCAACAGTAAGAAGTGAGTGAAAATCAATTGTGTGGTCACCTGGTTCAGGGAGGTGGAAACAAAACCACTGAAAATGGTGGTTAACTGTACGCTTTGCCAGGCCAGAGCTGCTAGGGAGCTGCACATCAAAGGACAGAGCACTTTGGTGCCCACTGCAGGAGTAGTATCTAACAGGCTTTGGCCTCCAGGCAGTCTCTGAGGCCACACAAACCACCTGAGATACCCAGCAGCTAGCTACAGAGAGAAGAGCCACAGCTCTAAGCTTTCAGTAGTGTCTAACCAAGTCTTTGTAGAAGAACTTCTGCATAGCTACGGGATCATCCATCAGCCAGCACCCAAAACAGGGGAGTGAGGAGCCTTTTCCCAGCCTTTCATCCTTCGATGGCAATCTCTCTGGTGACAGAAGAGCTAGCACCACCTCCATTCCCCACCAAATCCGCCTTTGTCCCTGCCTTCAGCCACTCCTTTCCAAGCACTGCTGAGAGCTGAGGCCAGCCTGGCTGCTGCAGGGCCATCTTGAGTTCCCCTTCAGTCATGAACCCTGGGCACACATGTCTCATGGATTTTGGGAAGGAGAGGGCCAGCCATGGGACTCAGTGGCACATGAAGCAGCCAGGAACAGCACAAGTGGTGGGAGGGGAGATCAAGAATTTGCATATTTCAAAGTCTGTGCCATGTTTTCTCTTTTCACTGCTCATTTACCACAAAATGCTTTCTTTGCAAGCAGCTAGAATTCAGTCTTCTTCCATCTAAACTTACTATTTTAGCCCTTTTGCTCATGCCCAGCACCACCTGCTCTGTGCTCAGCGTACAGATGCAAACAATGCAGCTGAGTGAGACCCTCCTCAATGCCCATCCACTGGTCATTTTCTGAATGCAGATTTCTTTCTTTCTGCTGGAACTCTTTGGCATCATCTATACAGTGAAATAAAATGATCTGGGGACTGCTTTCTGGTTTAAAGGTCAAGCAGCGCAGCATGGCTTATGTGTATGTGCCTAACTTCTCCCCCCTCCAAACCATCATGTCTCTGCAAACTTGTTGTGCAGGCAAAAATGGGCCAGTGTCCTGGCCCTGTTTAATTCCTAGTATGGGCACAGTTTCCATCTCCATTCCTTTTGAATTTATTTTTTTTATTTGCTTTTGTTTTCTTTCCCAGATTAAATATAGCATAGGGACTTTAAGAGAGATATCCAACATCTCCACTCTCACCCAGAGGCCAGTCAGTTCCCTTTTTGCCTTTGATGATACTCTGGACCCAGCCTGTACAGAAGGAATCACAATGAATGACATGTCTGACTCTGGCATGTGTCGACCTGTGTTTTTCTATCTTCTGCCTGTGTATTAGAGCAGTTATTGTCCAGACCTTTGCCTGAAACACTGCAACTGCCTCTTGCTATATCGAAGTGTTTACCAGGCACAGAGTCTGTTTCTCTTGACAGCTTTTCCAGTTGAGTCACATATGCTTGAGATGATCCTCTTCCTAAGTCACTAAATGTTGGCACTGAGGCAAGAATATTCAAGCTATTAACAGAAGCATGCATGCGCACTTTTTAGGATGAAACAAAAGAAGCCAAAAAGATAATAATTAAAGCACTACTGGCATGTTATCTAGACCTATTTCCAGTGAAACATCTTTGAGGAAACTCCTACTAAGAGGTCCAAGCACAGACCTTCTGAACGGCAAGGCAAACTTCTAGCATTGCAGCTAGCATGTCTGCTTTGAACTTCCCTGAAATCTGGATAACTTTCACAATTAGTTTTAACATAAAGATTCTGTGGACAGGGCTTAATTTACTTACTTTTAAAAATTGCTGCTTTTCCAAAATAATTTATAATTTATGTAACTGGTTCTGATGCATTTGTAAAGAAGAGATGAACCATGTATCTCAGGCTGTGTTGGTCAACCATTTTCCTGCTGTCTTGTGCCCCATTCATACTTTTCCCATTCACTTCTTGCAGTCTTAACTCATGGTCCCTGCAAGTGAGCATGAGCTTTGCTGCTGCCACCTACTCCAGCTGCACCTGAGGAGCAGTGGGGAGGATGGGGAGTCGGTGATGAGGTGGGGATGGGAGGGCTGGTCTCCAGCATCTGCAATGGAGAATGAGTCTGCCTGTCCAGCTTGCATGCCATGGGGACTCCCTGTATCTGATCCAGGCTGTCTGTTCACAGGTTTCTGGAAGATAGTGACTGGGAGCTCTGGCAGCTGCATGGACCCCTGTTTACACGAACACTCCAGCTGCTTTTATCAGCAGTGGAACTGCACTTGGATATTTTTGGCATAAAAGCTGAGTGGAAACATATCATGTAAGTGTTCTCAAAATGGGAAGCTCTTAAGAACATACCTTAGTTCTGAATAGAAAATATAGTGCTCTGACTTCACCCCAGCTGTATTTACCAGCTTTCTTCAGTTTATTTCCCCCTTTTTTGTCCAGTTGTGATAGGAAATCCCAGGACACTGTTAGAAATAAATGGATATGCCTAAGGAAACATTCTGTATTAGCCTAACGAAATACTGACGAGTGTAAAAGGAAGAAAATGACAAAAATAGCCATATAAAAATAGTTCACTTGCAAGCCACATTGATAAGGCCATAGGGACGAAACAACAAGAAAGGAATAAATTTTGCAAATTTAGCTGGGAGAAAACCCTTTTCTTACTTCCCAGTAGTTAACATACCCCAGAAAAGTCACACTGATAAACAAAACAAACAGAACCTCTAAATCTAGTATGTCCACATCTCAGAGGTGATCTGCATCAGAAAAGACCTATTTATGGAGAGAGATGCACATATGTGTAATTAAAAAAAAAAAAAAAAAAAAAGCTAGTAGCAGAAATTGACTTTCAGTCTTGAATTTGATGATTTCGGTAAAGACCATACATTTGAACAAGTGTGTCGTCCAGTGCATGGCTGCACATTATTGCAGGACCCAGAGACTACTGTTGGACATCCCAGAGCCATTTCAGGAGAGGCAGACCCAGCCTGTGATATAGTTTCTTCCTCACTACATCCTCACTTACCCTGCTCTTCCCAGGAGGTGTTGGACAAATACGTTAAGCTTCAGTAGTCCAACTGTCATCACCTGCCCACAGGCAGTTATTCTCACAGGACAGGGCAAGAGACTGAAATGGCACATCCCATTGGGAGTTAGGCTGAAGAGATGCACAGCATGGCCTGGTCACTGCCCAAATGATGCTGTCTCAGCTCTGTAAGAGCTCTGGTTGCAGGAGAGCCTCTGATCTGTCCATATCAAAATATTGGTGTTTCCAGGAGGCAATGTTTTGGTGTTCAAGCTTAAAAGAGACAGTGGCCACAATTTCTTTCTTCAGTGGAAAAAAACAAAAACAAAAACAACCCAGGCTTTATAAAGAATTTTAAAAAGAAGTACACTATACGACTTTTCAGAGACAGAAGAAGCTTGGAAGACTCTGTTTCGTCATTACCCTGTAATGTTGAGTGGTCTGCTTTCCCACTAAGGAGGGGAAAGCTACATCCATACTGTAGTTTGGTTTCATGTTATTAGTTTAGTAGTCATGCCTTTTAATAGGAGAATATATAGCATGGTGAGGAGGTGCAAAGACAGTAGATCACCAGTGTGGACACTGGCTCACAGGCAAGCCTAGTGACACTGGCAAAGATGGAAGAATGTGACCTTCACTTCAGTGTTTATCTGTAGCACAGACAAATGCATCTCACCCAAAAAGCTTTTCAGACAGTGCTCTGAGGAAATTCCTCGTCAAAAAAGGAACACCCAGAGGAGAGAGATAAAGAGGTACAGAAGGTCCCTGTAATGCCATTATCCCATTGTCCCAGGAGCAGGTGAGTGAGGCTCTTCTGTCTTCAGGAGGAAATCCCTGTGGCTTGGGACTGTTTAGAAATGCCTTGGCACTACTGATGTTATCAAGAATGGCAGGGTTCAGAGATGGCAGCTGCTGAAACACCACGCTGAAAATTAAATTTGTCTCTAGAGTAGGCTCAGAGAAAAATTTAGGTTGGAGGAGACCTCCGGAGGTCATCTAGTCCAAACTCTTGCTTAAAACAGGGCAAGCTTCAACCTTAGATGAGACTGCTCAGGGCTTTGTTCAAGTATGTTCTTGTTCCTCCTCGTCTCTTGCCGGGGCCTGCCCTGTACATGCACCTCAGTAGGTGAAGAAAACACCTTCTCCCTGTTGCTGGCAGTGATACACTTCCAGCTTCTGCTGCTGAGGGACCCCCATCCTCCACAAGCTTGGGTGTCATCCCAAGAAGTCCACCATTTGCCAGTCATCCTAGAAGTCTCTGCCAAGCCTCTGTATTCCCATCTCCCCTCTCAAAGGCTTGGTGACATGATCAGGCTGTAACTCCCCAAGAAGAGGCCACTACTGACACCCTGATAGGCACCTGGCTTTGCCTACCACCCGGACAGACATGCCTCCTCTCAGGAGCCCCATCCCATAAATGGGAGGAGGGATGTAAAGCTTCTCTGTGCACCCTTACTACCCCACAGACTACCTGCCCCCTAACAGTTTCTCATGATGTTTTGTGTGTGGCTCCTGGTTTAGTCGGGAGACATTTACAGTGTGGAAGCTGCATAGGCCATTTAATTCTTACTCCTGTGAAACACTCCCCAAGCAGGTTCAATCAATCCAGAAAACCTCTGTAACTGCTATTAGGAAATGGCAAAATGTTTTCTGGATCACACCACCAACAAACAGTAGGAAAACAAATGTGAAAAAAACCACAGAGACCATCAGGATCGTGTCTTGGTACTGTCAGATTCTTTTTCTGTCCTGAGCAAGCACTGTCCTGTTCTGCTAGTGCCCACCCAGAATGATGCTGCAAGAATAATTTCCCTAGCCCGTTACCTTGACCTGTCTCTTTGCAGCATTCCTCTGGCTCTCCATCAAGCATGATTTACTTGTCTTTGGCTTCCTCATCTAACCCACCATATTTATAATCTGTCTTTCATCATTGATGGTGGTCACAGCTACCCACCTCCTTCATTTGCTTTTGAGATTTTTCAACAGGAGCCTCTATGCTTTGCCTTATGCTACTCCTAATGCCTGGAGGCAGTGTTCTTCAAAACCTTCATTAAAACATGCCTTTGACGTGTTGTCTATGCAAAATGGGGCAGCAGTTAGGTAGCAATGTGGCTGACCTGTGATTACTGATTACTCAGCAACATTATATTCTTATTTCCCTGTATCCCTCTGTCAGACCCTCTGAATGTATTGCAGACACATCAGATTTCACCTCTGAGAGTCAACCCTTTGCCCTGACCCCCTGCCTTCACGGCTTCCATCAGCCCCAGGCTGGCAGGGGGGGTGTGGGACCAGAAGGGTCCTATGTTCCCATCATCCACCAGGTTTCACTGGCGAGACCCCTGCACCCAGGAACACAGAGCAATGTGGTGGTCCCCGGGTGGGCGATGCCTCCTCCCTTTCCTGAACTGGTGCACACAGTTGCTGAATTGGGGGAAGCTGCAAGATCTGCTGTTTCCGTTGCTTTGTAATGAGATTGTAAATACTCTGATGCAAGGAAAGAGCTTTTGTTCTGCCTGATATAATGACGAATACATAGGGGGTCTGTCTATGACTTGACATGCCTGTTTCTGCAGTAATAAAGACAATAAATAGTCCTTAGCCATTCATAATTTATAATTTTTGTCTTGAGCAATCAATAGAAATTTTAGGCTGGTTGCTTGACTGACAAAGTACAAAGAAGCACCCAAACTTTTAACCAGAAGCTTTTAACCTTCTGTCAGCATGATCAAAAATAAGCTCACTTCCAGAAAAATAACCAGGAGAAAGATAGCCAGAAAGATAACCATCATCTTTCAGACTTCTAAATAATTCCTGAACTGGGACTCAAGCTCAAAGCACTTTTAGCTCCTTTGTTGTCAAGGTGCATAAAAGAGATTACTGATGCAGGAAGGAAGCGAGAAGTAAAGAGAGCATAGATCATTTCTATGGTCCAGGTTTTGTCTTAGTCAATGCAGAGGAGGGCACTAGCACACCTGACAGGTGGAAACCTTCAGTAGCAGTGGGAACTATCTACAACCTTTATATAGCTCTCTGTATTAGTCTTGGAAAACTAGAAATACAGAGCTGCTGGGGTGGAGGCAGGAGTCTTTCTGTAAAGCATCACATACAGATGTAAAATTTTGATCAACTTTGGCAGTTTTAACACACAAAACTGTAAAATGCTTTTCTCAATGGGTCTCCAACTTTAAGAATTTATAACAATAGCAACACGTATTTGGTCAGTCCATTAAATGTTCTCTGCACTTCCATTTTAACAGCAAGGACAATGACAGAGCTGTTGTCAATTCTACAGGCAGCCAGGATGCCAATGCACTTGAAGTGATCCTTGATAAGATTTCAAGTTAAAGAAGGCAAGAAAGACAGAGAGAAATAAGGCAAGGAAGCCTCCCCCACTTCAAATTCTTCAGGCTGACCTGTCAGCTTCTATGTTACTACATTTGGACTTGAATTTCTCACTAAGGTCAGAGCAGATTAGAAGGTGCCTTCATATCTGACAGAAATACTACTCCCCGGTGAACAGGAGCGTGTAGCTCCATCATCTTTAAGAGGAAAGAAAAGTTTGGTCTTCTCCAGCCAGCAGTGTGGAGTGCACAGGGGCCTCCCAGTGTTAACTCCAATCAGCACCAGCAGGTCATCTTCTCTCCTTAATCCCGCATCCTCCCCCTCTCTGATTGGATCTGAGCAGCAGACTTGGAAAACACAACTGAAAATACCAGAAAAACATAGTGAGATTTGAAAGATAATATAGTCATCTCATGATCATCAGCATTCATTTCTTTTCATGCTCTCTGTGGGAAATAAGTAATTATTTTTTTCTAAATCACCCTTAAAACACAACAGAATAATTATGTACATCCAGGCAAGGGTTTCATTTCAGGAATGACCTCAGGACTCACATTTCCTCTTGCCTGAAGCTCAATTCACATTTGTAGGGAACTTGCTCAGTGGGAGACATGTTTTTCTTAAATGTTCAACAGCTGCATGGAAGTTAGGCAGCAGGAACAACAGAGGGGCAGACAAAGAATAAAAATCATAATACTGTATTCCCCCCTTGTCTTTTAAAAGTGAATGAAAAGTAAGGATGGAAAGTCTGAAAATCCTGATGTGATGAGACCAAGGCACATAGTGGCCTGACAGAGGTCATAAAGGAGCCTGAACAAAGCACAACATCCATAGTCCAGCCATGTTTACAAAAGTGTCTAACTCCACCAGAGTTAGTAATTGAATGCCAGAATGTAGAACAGCTAGAGGTTTTTTGTTTCGTTTTGTTTTGTTTTTTCCAGTACAGTTCTAAATAACACAGTGCTGAGGAAAAGCAATGTGAAAGCAAAAATAAGACAGCTTTATAGAAAGTATGTATTTTAAAGCAGACTAGAAAAATAAGAGGATTTGCTGAGGAAGATGTCCAGGGAAGATGTCCAGAACCAGAAAAGGAAGGAGACTGTACTAATCAGCAGGTGACCACAAAGCACTGAAGGTCAACGTTAACCAGAATTTTCCTTTTGGCCACTTGACTTCCCATATGTCATTTTACATGTCACAAACTGAGCTTGCACCCTTTTTTTCTCCTCTGTAGTGTGAGTTTACAGCAGTGAGAGCAGCTACTCAGGCTAATTTGGAATAAATATTTCCCTGCTTTACCTTCCCTGTGTGGGATGCCTTGCTCAGCTGGAAATCAATCTTTGTGCATCTCACAAACAGAGAAGGAAGAGGAAATTAAGAAGGGGAAGCTAAGGAAAAAGCAAGGAGGAAAGAGAGGCAAAGAAGCCAGGAGTGGCAGAAATCAGCAGGGACAGAGGAAGCAAAGGGCAGGTAGGAGGGAGGCAAAGAAAATCAGTGGGACCCCAGAAGTTGCAATGAGGACAAAGCAATGAGGGGAAAGGAAGCAGAGTTGATTGTTTTGTTGATTTTTTGTTTTGTTTTGTTTTAATGGTGTTTTGTTTGAAAAATGAATGCTAAATAATCACAAGAGGTTTAACCTATGCTGATGCTGTTGGATCAATGAGCACTTTCTTGTTGAAATTAGTTGTGGCTTCATCTGTGTGCCAGTAGCCCTTCATCAAGTCAGTGGGTGACTCCTTGCTCAGTGCATGCCCATGTGTGGTGGTGGGGAGCTGATAATGGTGACAGAAATTAGGTCCTCTTTATCTGGCCTGACTCTGGCTACAAGACTAGTCAAGCGGAAGATACTCATCTTGTTAAAGGTCACAGGTCTTCCAAAAATGAAACTAACAACTCCAATATGTCCTTCCAGGGCCCAGCAAGATGAATCAGAACTCCTAGAAGGAGTTGAGGTGTCTCAAAATGTGTCTTCTCAGATTCAAAAGCGCACACATGTCTGTCAGGTTGTGGAAAGGAGCATTGTCTGTGTTTCTCTAGCCCCACAGTGGAGTGGGTGCTGGCAAAAGCCCAGTCTAGGAGGCAGAGGAGACTTTGGCATTCAAATGGTTCATAAATTACTTCCATCTGAGGCTGCAGAGGAGAGGTGACTTGGAGACCAGAGATGTTTCAGAGCAGTACCTCTTCTGCAGTGAAGTGCTGCATGCTTCAGGCAAGGCAGCAGCACTCTGAGGAAAGCAAGACTTCGTACCAGCATGGATGCTACCTTGTAGCTTATTTCTTCTTTCTTGAATTAGAAGTTGTAAATCACTGCATTTGTCAGTACAGGTTTGAGACTCATGGCAGCATAAAAAAAAAATCTTTCCAGCACAATATGAACCCTCTGGCAAAGCTTAAAACCAGTTGTTTTGTATAACTCTTGAAATTTTCAGACCTGTCCTCAGATTTCAGTGGTGTAATGCAGAAGCTCAGTAAATCCCTTTGCCCACTGTATCTGACAACCTGCAAACTGCTGCATTAAGAATACAAGCAGTTAACAATGTCAGTGTGTGGTAACAAAGCTCAAGTGGACTTTACTAAAGTTTACTCTCAAAAGTAGTCAGTACTGACCTAAATCTGCTCCCAGAAAAGCCAGCTGCAAGACAGGAGTGTTCTCAGAGGGACTCTCAGCTTATGTTAGAGATGTGGTTGATGCCTGGCAGGCATTTCTTGGCACCAGCTCTTCATGAATAGATGCATGTGTAGCATGCCAGCCCACCGGTGGGGCAGTCAGTGAGTCTTCCCATTCCCCAGGCATGTAGAGCTGCCTGTGCTGCCTGACTGCTGAGGCACTCACTGCTCCAGGGGCTTGGGAAAGTTCCCTCTCTACTGGCACAAGCACAGGTCCAGTTTGGCCTTCTAGCCAGAGGCCAAGTTCCTGGCAAATCCTTTATTCATCAACAGTTTCTTCTCAGTCCTAAAGTTATCCAACCTATATTAAAATAAATTATTTAGTTTTTGAGAAGGGCTGCTTTTTAAAAGCCTGTTACTCTTTCCAAGTCTGAAGTGTGAGGCATACCGGAAAGTCAGAGATGTTAAGTTATGCTTTGCGTGGGTTTTTCTTTTTCTACATCTTTCAGATGACAAGCTGGGACCTCACACTGGGCTGCACAGGCTGAGCTCACAGACAATGATGTCTGTGAACCTCTGTGCAACTGATTGCCCACCCATATTGCTATAGACAGTGTGACGAAAATTATAGGTTAAGGCCAACTTGCCAACCTGTGACTTGGAGGTCAGAAGTGATAAGAGCAGAGGCACTGTCCTACTGGATCAGACTAAAGTCCTTTTAGCTCACTGGTGTGATGCTGATACTGTTCACTACTGGATTATTGCAGGGGTAAAGATCCCATTGAGGAATTCTTATGATATTTCATAGGCTTTAATTTTTGCTAAGCTCTGTTATGTAGTGGCTGACAGATTTTGGGGGGGGGAATAAAGTTTTGCTCCTAGATTTTATCTCGCTTACTGCATATTTTAAATGCAATTTCCAGAAACAATAAATATACTCAGAAACTACCCCAGATTGTGGTTTTGTGGTGTCAGGAAATAAGCCTAGCAATTGAAAAAGTGATGTCTTTTAAGGTTTTAACCACCCTCCATCTAATGTTATGATTTTGTCATTTTAATCTCTACTTCAATGAGCACTAAATCTCATTAAACTACTTTGCATAATACTTTAATTCCAAATCCATCGGTCATTTACCCCAAAGCATGTAATAATGTGACTACCTGCCATGCCCAAAAGTAACGTGAGACGTGGGTATAAGCTAGCTGATTAGTAATTTTTTTCTGTCTAGACATCCACACTGCATCATCAAAGAAATAGTCAGATTGTTCCTCTGTCCCAAGGGGTTTATCACATGATTACCTGATCCCTTTCAAACAAATGGTGTGCGTACATCAATCCAAAAGGCAATGTAAGGCTGTCCAGAGCCATATTTCTGCAGATTCCCCTAAAGGCACAGACAAGAGGTCTCTTCCCTTCTGAGGGTCAGAAATGCAGCAGGAGTTAATTACCTTTACATAGCTGCTGTGGACTTCCCATCCATCAGCTTTAAGAATATTTATTCCAGGAGGGGATGGTGGTGCAGAGGCAGAAATTCTCTGCAGGTAGGGTGGTGCCGGAGAAAAGATTCCTCTCTCTTGGGCTGCCATTCTCCACCACAGGACTAAACACAGCATTGTTGGAATTTCCAATAGTAAAGTATTCTCATATGACTGTGTTTCTTCTCTTGCATTGTCCTTGTGAGGCTTGGGAGCATCTGCCTGCTGCATTGCACTCAGCTATGCCTTTTTGTTTGTTTTTTAGCTCTGTGAAATTTTGTGAGGGGAAGAAGCACCGCTAGCTTTTAAAATAACTGATATTTTTGTGACAGAAGTTTAGTTACAACCTTGTAGATGTAGGACAATACTGCATGGAAGAGTAAATGCAGACTGCTGATGTAGAAATGCATATGATCGTTAACTATGCATACAGAGTTAGTTAAGGAGGATGTGATCTACATCCCAAGTTGAACCCTGGCCCTGCTTAAACCATGGAATCATACAAGTGGAAAAAATAATATAAATTATCAGTTTTGCCTCTCTGACACAAGGGAGGATCAACTGTAACTGAGCTATTCTTGACTGCTGCTCATCTGTTTTGTCCTCTAAGACCTCCAGTGACAGAAACATTGCAGCTTCCTAAAAATAATCCCTCTCTGCAGTGGAGCCTGGTGCCTGTGCAGCACTATTCTGCCTTCTGCATAGGGCCAAGGGTCTGTCCTGGAGCCTGCAGAGACCTTTAGAGAAAAGAAGAAGGTCTTCACCACTCTTGGGCTGTGCTTTGAAGTTCCATTTCTCTGCAGCACCACTCTTGTGCAGAACATCCACTTTTCCACTTCTCTGACCTCTTCTGCCTGCCCCCCACATTATGGTTTGCTGTCTCCCCTCATCTGGTGGGGCTGTGATGTGAAATGGATCCCTGAGAGCATCTGCATTAGGAAAAAAAATATACAGTTCCCCTCACCAATGGCAAATAGTACTGGTGGGGTGGTGGACTGGAGCATGTGAGGGGAATGGTGTCCAAGAGAGGGAAGGTTGGGATGGTTTCACCGGGTTTTCTACCAGAAGAAATGATCATGGAAGGGGACTCTAACTCACACTTCTCACCATTTAGCTGAAAGCAACTGCTCTTGATTGGGAAATTCCAGAGATGTTGTTACAGTTAAACCCAGTCTTCCAAAAAGCACTCTACACTTATGCTTCATGGACTACTTTTGTCAAGCACATGTATGAAGACCAGTCTGAGCCTCAGCCTCAATAAAACCATTTTGAATGCTTTTTATCAAAGCTGCCAGTCTGTGTCATGAATCAACATGTTATTAACTATACATTACGTTAATTTTCAACATAGCAACTCAAAACTATTGAAGTATTTTTGAATACCTTTTTCCCCCTTTTCATTTGTATTTTTCATAGCCAAAAAAAAAAAAAAAGAGCTAATTAAAAAAAAATTCAAACTAATTAAGCACTTTTAGGAAAGAGAGGAGTAGTACCGCCCTCAAGCCTTGCCTGTGGTGCTTGTTGGTGAAGATTTGTTTTGCAGAAGCATTTCTCAGCAAAGATCTGATCCTCAGCATTGATGTTTACAGTGGACAAGTTGAGAGATCCATAAAAATGGGCACTAACAAGCACAGCTATGCTCAAAATGTTTCTTTGTGAATCAACCACAATTTTCTTATCCAAACTGAGAGAACGTTGTGTTGCTAATGCAGTACACAAGGTCATGTCAAATTGTGAAGTAAAAATTATTTTTTGTTTGCTGATTTTACTTACAATGTCATGAAGTTCCAGGTCTAAACATTGTTCTACAATGTCTCCCTTGCCAGTTTTCCAAGTATCCTGTATCAGAGACATTTGTCTGTCCTTGGCCAGAAACTAATATGGTACAGAAGGAGTTTTTTGAAACAATAAAACTTCTTTGGTATTTTTTTTAATACTGCAAATTTTTCAGCTTGTAAGCAAATATTCCAAGAACCTATTAGGCATGGCTCTGCTTTTCAGAAGAGCAGCTATGGTATAGCAAGTCAAGCTGCTCAGGTGAGAGAAGCTAATGAATAGATTAATGTAAATGTTTATCTTTATGTCCCTTCATTCTTCAGCCACTGGCTTATGTCAGATGGAAAGCTGGGTGGATTCAGTAAATGTTTACTTGGTTTGCACCAGTTTTCCAGCATGTCTAGACTCAACAGGAGAAGCCACAGCTCTGCACTGGAGCACATGAAGCCAGATGAATAATTTAGTTATTGGCTATTGAAACCCAATGCAAGAGGCAGGTAAAATAGAGAAAGACTAAATGGCTAAGTACCCCGAGTTTCACTGGGCATCCTCAGTTACAGTGTAATATCCCACTGTAATGTCCCGTGGTATCTATCCAGGGAGGAAATACTTTGGAGCATTCCATTAGATAAAAATATGCAGCCAAGAAGAATTCCAGCAAATGATAATGCTATGCTACAAATATGTAATGTGTGTAAAAGGCATTGGTCAGTAGGGTCTCTGCAAAAGCAATCTCAATCCTCTTAAATTGTCAGGGTCTTGATAGTTATTCTCCCTGATCATTATAAACATAATATTTTTTAAAAAAAAAAGTATTTTCAATTATGTGGCATGAGAGCTCTGGAGCCAGTAGAGACATGAGATAATGTGGGGTTACTACAGATGCAGTTAGTCTTCAATGCAAGGATTTGGTTAGTGTCTGGAAGAGCTCTTTTTTTCAGAGAAAAAGCCTTTCATAAACTCTGATCCTATTGTTACAGAAACCAAAGTGAAAAATTACACTCTGAACACACAGAATAAATATTGCTCTGCATAATTTTTCTTGAGTGACCATTAGTTTCTGGAAGCTTTCTTACTAATCTTACTGTCTGTGTAATCATGCATGGTAAGGATGTGCCACATAAATTGTAGTGTCATCATGAGCTGACATGGAAATGTATTTCTTTCTTTTTCTTTGTTTTTGTCTGTTTGGTTTTGTTTTGTTTTTTTTTTTCTTATTTTTCACATTTTATTTTATTTTATTATGTTCATTTAGGTTTTATCAATCCTTGTTGTGCTTGCAAGTGGTCACACTGAGATACAGTATTGAGAGTCAACAGAACCAAAACTGACAATGGCTGCAAAAAAGTTCAGCTACAAATAAAAATTAACCCAATGTCTGTTTACATAATCCAGGCAAAATACAAAAAGTAAACACAGAATATTATGAAATAGCAATTAAACTGACAGATTCATTCACTTTTAATTGTCAAATAATACAAAGTGTTTCCAAAAAATGTACTTCCTCTACTCAGGAATATTCTTCTTCAATACAGAAATGAAGAAAATCATGATGTGTGTCAATAGCTTAATGAAAGCCCGGGAGATGTTTGAAGATATCCGAAATCTGAATTACATGAGATAAATATGACATTCCAGGCAAAGTGTGACCATCTTGTGAAGCTGGAAATGTTAGGTTTACCTCTTGATCTGAGATAGTTGACTTTTGTACAAAACCTGTAGTTCACATACACAAAAAAACCCATCTATTCAGAAAAGAAGAACAGAATTTGTCTGAAACAGTATGAGATCTGGGAGGAAAGAAAAAGACTTTTTTAATGCCTTCATCTTGCAGGGGACTAGAAATCTGGTACACCCAGATAAAGGATAAATTTTCTTGGGTGTATTAGAGTATGTATAGTTCAGATCACTGGCACCTAATCACGGTTTTTAACAGCAAGCTTTCATCACTTTTAAAAATTTTTCTGAAAGCAGAAGTCTCAGGGTGACCTTTCCAAATTAAATGCTGGAAGAATGTTTTCCCAAGAGAAGGTCCTATGTCTTCCCCACCTTCTTCAGGATTTTGAGACCTTGTTGAAAATATTGCCTAATCCTGGAGGAGGATGGGAAAGAGGCCATCAGGTGGCAAAGCTGATGAGGAAACATCCCATGGAGGGGCAGCTACAAGGAGTGAAGGGGATATGAGTCTTCCTACTGTGAGTTTCAGGCAACACTTTGATATGTGTGAGGAGAATTATCATAGGTTTTTGTAGATATCTTTCAGCCCTGTCTTTCCAGATCATTAATATCTGTTTATGGGTCTGTTTAATTTAATAGCTCATCCAGATAAATATTAACTCATAATATTATTCCACATACATTGTTATACTCTTGTGTGCTGTGTAGTAGTTGCTATATTAGAACCATGATAGTCTTAAAAACTTAAGCAAACTGCAGGTTGCAGGGAGAAAGTATTTTTAAATGACATTAAGAAATGTTACTAGAGAAAAAATAAGTACATTTTTCATCATACAAGCACCTTTTCAGAGCTACATGATTTTTAAAATTAAAATACCATTTGCAATTAAATGTTTCTCTTCAGCTCTAACAATAGTTATACTTTGTGATATAGCCTGTCACATGGCCCACCTTAACTAGTTAAATTATTTACTTGTGTTTCTTACATGTTTATGATTATAATATTTTAATGCCTATCTAACTTCTTGCACCCAGCAGAGTCCCAGCAGCAGCTGGGACTGTCAGTTTGTCTTGAAACCACTTAATTAAGCTAGTGCAAAATCATTGTGCCCACTCATTTGGACCAGACTTATTTAATTTGGCCAGACTCAGATAGGCACAGGTTTAAGCTAAAAGAAATAAATCATTCTAATCTGATTTCGCACAGGCTTTGTAACAATACACCTGCTTTGGTTAGTTAGGCTTGGAGTTTGAGTTCACTTTTGCTAAAATACCTGATTTCATACAAGCTTTCTTGCAGACATAAGCATACCCGTGCTTGTGATGATGGCTGTTCTAATCAAACACTCCTACACCTGCAAATTCTGTCCCTGGCAGAGTCATTGTCCTACTTTGTCAGTGCTGGCACAGTGGCCAGATCTGGATTTACTGAAGCAAGAAGGGAATGCTAAGGGAGGTATGGGATGTACACTACCCTGCCACTCCCCCGGCCCTCTTACTACATGTTGTATCCCTATAAACTGATGAAGGAGCAGTTTCATCCCCAGCATTCATGCTCAGCTGTGTCTGGCCCTGCATAAATGACTTCTGCCCTCCAGACTTCGAGGGCATTGGCTGCAGCAGCCCAGGGTGTGTGGAGCTGTTAACCCACATCAGCAACCCTGTGTCACCAGAAGTATCTCAGGTAGACAAGCCACACTGCCAGATCATTGTATTTACTGGGGTAGTTTCTTCATCTTGAGGACAGGGTGTTTGTTTTATCCACAGTGTACTGCAGAAATTAAAAAAAAAAAAAAAAAAAAAAAAAAAAGCAAAGTAGCTTTGGTAGTGAAGCTGCATTTGAACCAAAAGACACATCTGCCAAGGATTTTAAATATTCCTGTGCTGGCAAACATTCCTACTGGAAACATGTCATTATATAGAGAAGTCCAATGCATGTACTCACACAAGTTAGCACTGATCTACTTAAACTGATTTAGCACATGATTGTGGCTCACTCATAGCTGTGTCACAGCTGAGACACAGAACCCATAATCACTCCCCCCTTCAGAACATTATTGGCAGTGTGAGTTCTTAGCAAGGAGGAGTCTGATCTCTCTAGGCTGGATGCAGTTCAGGCCAAACTGTGTTAGCCTATGCCATTACATATTGCTGCTCCTGTTACCTGCATGCTTTTGAAACCATCACAGTATTACCCTCAGTGATGCCCAGGATAAAAGGTGGCCAAGCTCAGAGGAGCAGTACCTCTCTCAGCAGCAGCTACTGCTTTCCTAGGAGCTGCCTACTACATTAAAGACATGAAGTCTCACCGTTTATCGAGCAAATAAACAGGGTTAGCTCTCTACCACAGGCAAAATTCCCATGTGACATCCCTTTCCCTCCTCCCTTTTAACTGCAACCAAGTGATGAAAAAGGACAGTCCATTTGGTACAATGCCTGAGAGGAGGGAGGAAGGCATGTGCACCCCTCTTCTCCCACAAGAGGTTTCCTAGGGTCCTGCTGCCCTCCTCGCAACACCCCAAAGATTTGCAGGACACCCAAGTGCTGCAGCCCTGAGCATCTGCCTTTAATCTCTCCACCTTGACCTCAGAGCAACCCTGCCACCACACCAGCCAATACTCCCCACTGGAAATAAGAAAAAAGAAGAAGCTTTATAAAATATTTCTACAGATGAATTTTTGTTCATCCAGAGAAGGAGTGGTGTGGCATGTCTGCCTCTTGGCCTCCTTGGTCTCCTCTTGTCAGCAGAGGAGGTGCCTGGTTCACATGATTAGTGAGAGGAGACAGTAACAGGGGAGTGCGGCAGGGGCAGAGATCTTCCTAGCAGAGGATGTGGGGATCCCACTGATTTGGGGATGAAAGTCCGACCTAATGACATGATTCTGTTTTTACGACTGAAGTAGCAAACACGTGATTTAAGCATATCAATATCAATCAAACATTTGATTTAAACATAAATCTGCAGTTCAGTTACAAAGAAAGAGTTTCCAAATTTCTGAATTTTAAGGTCATCTTGATCACAGCTGTTATAAGAATATGGCCCTAGGGAATACCATCATTTTCATTATTCATGTAGCCTGGCCTATTTTCTCCCATGTTCTGAAAAGATTGCCTTTGTATGTGCATGTGAGTGTATACACACATGTGCGTGTGTGAAAGAGAGGATTTTTCATATAAAGTAGGTAGAAAATGCCATTGTCCAAAAGACTGTTGACTCCATATGTATTTTGCTAGTGCCATCATAGACAGCTGTATCCCCGAGCAGAATTATGGCTACGTTACCACCCCCATACACCACAGAGGCATGAATTTCTAGCAGCTCCATGATGACCGTGCAGGGATGTCCTAGCTGCCACGGAGCTGATGATAGCAGGACGATGGCAAATTCCTCCACTTACAGGACAGGAGAGCCATATTTGCAGGTCTCATGGTTTTCAGGGACTTCTAGCAACAAAGCTCTGAACCCAGACACAGGCAGGAGCGTTCTTTGGGTCTGGCTGGGCTTGCCTGGCTGGATACAGTGTGGGTGGATACTCCCTTTTGGGGGAGGCACATCTGGGTCCTTGGCAGGACAACAGCGCTATCACAGCAGGGATCAGCCACTCAGTGGTGCCACGTGTGAGTGACAAAGCCTATAAGCAGATAAGTCATTCCATCCAGAGGGAGGGGTGCTAATAAACCTATTTAGCATCTTGTTAATGTCTTTGAAAGGTTTCACAAATATTAGCTACACTGAAACACTTGTACCTGCCATGCTATGGGAGCCAAGGTGATGTCCTAATCCAAATATCACATTTTTTTCTCATTTTACATTTATAACAAGGACTAAATTAGTGCAGATAAATCAGTGGTGAATGCTCCTCTCCTCCCCCCACCCATGTTGTGGCTGCTGCTGGGACTCTGCTGGGTGCCAGCAGCCTGGATCACTCATCTTTCCTGACATTTTCAATTCCTCTCTCTTGTCTAAACCATCCACACGTACATGAAATGGTGGCACTTAACTGTTCTCCACACAACCTGCTCAGACATGATACTGCTTTTTGATGCACATAGGGAAGATGTCTAACATTTCTGCATAAAAGCATTGTAGTCTCTTGCAGTGTTTTAAAGTATCACGTATTTTTATATATTAGAAAAAATATATCCACAAAGCTGTATTTCTGAAGGAAACAAAATTCAAGCCACAATCACTGTTGTCAGAGGTGGCTTTTGATCCACCACGGGCACAGTGAGCATGCACCTATGGGCTGGTGGTGTGTTGATGGCTGCAGTGGCTCTGGGATGCACCCATCCCTAGGCAGATCCAAGGGGTCACTCTGTGCTAGCAATGCTGGCAGCTGCATTTTTAAGAGGGAGTGTGTATATGTGTGTGACACAGGCGGGTAACTCAATCTGATGTCAGGAGTCACCTTTCTGATTCTGAATCACACCTAAACCCTTTGTACAAAGTAATCATTAGACTAGTTGCAAAGATAGGGGGCACTTAGCACGGTGGAGAAACACAAAGCTGGAAAGATAAGAGGTAAAGATAGCACTGACTCATCATTCAGGCCATCTGGATTTGGTTTATGGTACACATTCCTCATCATCTGTACTGGAGACCAGAGGATTTCCTTGTTTTCCTCCACTTTCATTCTCCTAGCCTGTATCACAGCCACCCACCACTGTGGACACAGTGTGCTGTGTAAAAACGTTCTTCAAACAATGTGTCAAAAGGGTCTAAGAGCACTCAGCCACTTCTAAAAGCTGGCAGATGAGGAGTCACCTAAGGGCTGAACATCATTCTGCCTTTCTCCCTCCTGTTACAGTGCCCTTCCTGCCTTTATTCACATGCACACACATGTTAAAATAGAGAAAACATGTCACCTAGTCCATGTCCTCCCTGGCTCCCCCCAGGAGGTGGGAGGCTTGCAGAAGCTTGCTACCTCTGGGCACCCCTCTTTGCTTGCTTCTGTCAAACCGAGACCTAACACCATGACTTCATCAGGTGGCTAATCTAGTTTTAGGACATCTGGTGCTGGGCCAAAAACCTGGCAGTCTTGTGGTGCAGAGCACTGAAGTGGTGCCTGTCAGTGCTGCCAGCTCAGCTTTCTCCAAAGGGTGGCGAATGGGCTTTGTGCCAGGTAGCACATCGCCTCCAGAAGCTGATGGAGAGCCAAGCCCAGTGTAAACACAGTCTGCTCTGACTAATGTGACAGAAATATGATATGAATAAAGTCTGCACTTCCAGGTGACCCGATGGTGCATGGAGGTAATGACTGAATGACTGTGGATCCATGTTCTGCCTGGCTTCCTGATTCAAGGGCATGGATGTCCCTGGCTAGGGACCACATCAGAGTCCTCAGGCAAGGCAGAGGTGCTAATCTCTTCTTTCACCCCTCTATTGGCAAAGGAGAACTGCATCCACGGCCTCTATGGCAACATTTACCCTGGGTCTGCAATATATCGATTAAAGACATGATAGCCATTATACTGAGTCTTTCACCCCTTGAGAATGCATTGAAACAGTGACTGACATACCTACTCCCTCTTACAGCCCGAATTACTACCAGTCTGCAGCACTCATATCAGCCAGATCCATGGCTTGTGTTGTTTACAACAATTTGAGGTTTGAAATTGCCCTGTTAAACGAAGTATAAAGCCAAGAGAGAAAATACTAAACAGATTCTTATCTTGTAGTTGGCTGCATTTCTATGGAAATATGGATCATTACCCAAACCAAAACCTTTTCAATAATAAGATTAAAAAACATGTTTATTTTTACTTTTTGCATTTAAATGCAAGCATGAATTAGTGCCAAAGGATATGCAAAAATAATATGAAAGAACAAATCTGTATCTCTGGCCAGAGATGAAGACAGGAAGGCATCACAAAAGTGACTTTACCACTCCTGCAGTCCTAATGCCACTGTTACTGTGACCTACACAAACCTACAACACCCCTGCTCATCTTCATGCATGTAGCTGCAGCCCTGCCTGATTAAGAGGGTTAACCTCAAAGAGTCTGACTCAAGGGAGGCTCTCTAAGAGCTATAGGATGCAAGTTTGGGGGTGGTTAGTCCTGGCAGAATAGCACAAGGTGGTCAGAATATGTCTTAGGACCAGCAGGTTAAGTGATAAACACGTCTACTCTTATTTAAAAATAGCAAAGTCTGAGGTCACTCTGAAGAAAAAGGTGTTAGAAGTGCCACAGAGAATAATAAAGATCTGTGAGACTGGTTATAAAAAGTGCAGTGGGAGGAGAGAAGGCAGCAGAAAGGTGGAGATTTATGAGGACTTCTTATAAGGCATTACAGAGAGAGAAGGAAGAAGAAAAAGAAATGTATGTGGAGATTCCAGAGGACATGCTCTAATTTCATATCTGAAGATGCACATGCATATATAGACAAGTGATTATGCCAGTGTATTGGTAAAAGCATACACAATCATGTATATACATATGCAAGCATCCGTTTATGCTCACTGGTATGAATTATGCATGTACAGTTGCCTGTAAGTGCAGTGTCCTGTGGCTTTTATTGGTGCAAATCAAGATTCCTGCATTTTCAAAATATGGTCCTTTGTGTCTATTTACACCAATGCCTGTGTTTTATTAGGCTATTGTGTGTATTTTGCAGAGGCTACATTGAAGAGATCTATACCACTCACAGCAGTAGATGGGGATGCTGTCAATCTGAATGGATAGCATAACTACCTTGGATAACAGAGCACTAGCGTAACCATCTTTTCATGTCCTGAGTTGATGTAGAACAGACTCATCACACAATCAAGCGAGCAAGCAAGCACTGCTGGCTTGGAAAGGAAGAAAAGAGCTGACAGGATTGCAGCTTTCCTCTCACTGAAGCCACCTACCTTTGCGATGTTGAGGCAGGAGATTTGGTTATAAAGCTAAATAAAATGCTGTGATTGATTCTCAGCTGGTGATGGACTCACTGCACAGCCATAAGCAAAACATTACTCTTTTGTTCTTGCTTGATGCCACAGCCAAAGGGGAATATGGGATTTTTTTTTTTTTTGTCTCAGATGTGCTGTTAACCAAAACACCATTTGTAAGGCGCTCTGAGAGGATAAGTTTTAAACTGCTTCAAAAATGACAGTATTGTTAAAGAATTGCCTAAGGTCAGTGTCCTCCCAGCTGGGAGGATTTGAAACTTTATTGTGAAGGCTTCAGTGGAAATTAGCATTTGGGGTTCACTGCCTCTGCTTGAAGGGTCTGTATGGTCCTGCATAATGTAGACCATTAAAGTACACTGGGGTTGGTTCCTAAAGCCCACATGTAGTAGGAGATGGAGCTGCTGCCTAGTGACAGATCCTCTCCTGCCATTCCTCCTGATGGGGCAAAGTGAAAATGGAACGTTCAGTTTGATAGCAAACTCCATTTGGCCTGGACATAAATGGAGGGGGAAACTCCACCATTTCTGTCTGTTTTGAGGCAGGATGTGAGAGTGCTGCCCTATGCTTTGTTCTCCTCCTTCCCTGACCATGCATCTTCACATAAAGTCCCTGCAATCAATACTGATTAACTGTCTTCAGAAGAAAGGTCCTTCCTTCCTTTGTTTCTTGCCAGATAAGAAGTGATATGGCCCGCCTGCTCTGGGGGAAATGTTAGATACTTTGCAGCATGTAAAAACAAGCGACAGCTTTTGCATGGGTCAGTGTATACCTGTTGTTTTTCCAGCTGATACAGTTGAGGAAAAGGCCAAATTACTGAGCTGAGAATCCTTTTATTTACAGATGTTGCAGCTGATTGAGTAAAAAGACACCTGTCTTGCAAGCTTGGAATTTCTGTCTTTAGGCTTTGTATTTAAATCCAATAGGATCCCTGGGATTAGTTAGCAATATTCAATTTAAGTGGAAAGCAAAGTAAAAGGAGGGCCACAAAGAATGATTCTAGTCCACAGATCTCATTCAGTGACACAGTAGCTCTGAAAATGAAGCTAGGCACCCAGTTGGCATCAGATAAATTGTAAGGGGTGGAGCTGGATGAAAATGGATGTATTCCAGACCTTCTTTGGTCAGGAGTTCACTATGGGGGTGAATTCATCTGAGCCTCGGTGAACAGATTTATCTCACCATCCCACAGAAAGTTAACCTTGGGGAAAATCAGTTCTCTGGCTAAGTAGCAGTGGCTAATGGAAGACAAGTGCACAGACTGCAGCAAGAGATGAAGTGAGAGAAATGGGGAGATGCTGTCTGACAAGGAGAAGGAGGAGTCAGGCCACCCTTTGCAGCAGTAGCGAGCTGTCAGCTCAGCTCAACCACCCTGCCCCTGAACTGCCCTTTGGCAAAATGCCTTCCCTGAAAACTGTCTTTTCACCCCTTCCCCTACTCCCCTTTTATTTGGCTTGTGCAGGAGGGACGAGTCGGGCTGTGCTTCCAGATGCGGAGCCGGCGGGCAGCCCCAGCAGCGTGGCAGCTGCCGCTTCCTCCCCGCCCAGTCCCGGGTGGGTACACGTGTTCCTGGAGCTGCGGGAGAACATGATTTACGTTTACACTGGAAAACAAAAATTGCTTCTGTTCGGAGGGCTTGTGGGGAAGTAAAGTTGGAATGGGGGCTATCTTTCTCACATCTCTTCTGCATGCCCCTGCTCTTGCAGGCACACAGCTATCAGCATGAGCAGTTTTAATCTTAAGCAATTTGCTTTTTGAACACATATTTTTCCCAATATGGACGGTAACAATTTTTCATATGGGCATGTACTTTGTTTTGTCTTTAAATGCTAGGTTTATTTGCTTGACCATAGTGGGTCCTCAAGTTAGACTGTGTAATTTTATATATTTTTGGATTTTTTTAACATTGCATACACATTGCGTAGCTAAAACCCATTGTGAATCTCAGAAACAATAGCACAAAGGCATTCTTTCACAGTTTAAAGGATACTGTAGCATCTCGGCACATTTGGAGGTCAAGCAATGAGGCAATATGATGAAAACTCCTATTAAATGAACCGTTTGTCCTTTTGCAGTTGGGCTACTTGGCACATCTTGCCAAGGAAGTGAATTATTTCAGTCCTGAAAAACTCAAGTCTGCAATGCTCGCTCAAGTATCAAATTAATATCAGTGCAAAAGGGGAACAACATTTGTGATACTAATTCCCTTCTCTCTAGAGAGTCAACTGGGACATCTTCCCTTTTAATTGCCTTGTCCTTCCCCTGCAGCCATGTGCTTTCTGTTAACTGAGTAGGGTAGAGTGAATGGGTAAGAAATCCTGAATCTGTACTCAAACTTGCAGACAGGATCAAAACAATGATATTTAACTGTTTTCATTTCTTTGCACTTTGGAAATTTGGCCCAGCTTTAAGGGAACTCAATGTGAGAGGTTGCTCATGATACTTTTGACATAAAGAAAAAATGGAAAGTGCTCAGAGCCCTCTGCTTTCAGAAGTGTTTGGGATGGTTATCTAAAATTTCATGTACTCAGCCAAGTTTCTAGGCCTTTAGAAGCTTGCCAGCACTAGAATATGGGCTATCACTCTGTCAGAGGAAATTAAGCTAAACTGTAAGCTATTTTAAAAAGAAAAATAATAGCAGCCCCCACCCCCCCTCGGATATAGCAACTTAAGCAGTGGCTCCATTAGCAGCCTGCCAAGCTTTTCTGGTCTTGTGGAGGCTACGTACCACCACGGGTCCTAGGTCACCTCGGAAGGATGCTGCCCATATAGTTGCCTCCTTCCTTACATTGTTCTGAACAATTTGCAGTGGTAGTAAAGAAATGGGGGGGAGGGGGAACAAAACAAAACAAAACAGAGAGACAATAATGCTGAATGACTGTACACTTAGGTTATTTACTGTGAGCAAGAATAATCATCCAATTATCTTTTTTCCTACAAAGTGATTGGAAAATTGAGTGTTGTTTCAGTTGTATTAGATTTTTGAAGCTCCTTGTTCAGAAAGATTTCAAGGATTTTATTCAGTATTTCTGAGAACCTTCTAAGGAAATTTTTTTAGAATATTAGGCATGAATTAAAAGGTACCACTTGTTTGGCGCACATCTTTTATACTCCCATTGGTTTACATTTTTCTTACTTCTATTAGTTGATTTATTTTTTAGTTACGTATTTAAATGGTGACCTTTAAATTTGCTTATTCATGACATTATAGTACCTTTTTCTTACTCATGTTTTAGGAAGCCACAGACTGATCTAAACCTTGGATCTCATACTGCAGATACAGCTCATACACTGTTAGTGTAGCTCATTGGGTAAATAATTATATGACCATAGTTTCATATTACGTTAGACTAAAGCCATAATTACTTGTAATTCAATATGACAATGGAAAGGAAACATCATACTCAGAAAATTAAGCTTCATGTGATGGCATTACCTATGAAATGCACAGTTAATAAAGGACTTCAAGGGACTGTAAATAGTGGAAACTTGTAAATTCAGAGAGTGTTTTTTTTCTGATGGAAAGTAGAGGTGTTGCAGCTACTGACGTAACAAGGGAAAAAATGCTTCTGTAGCCTTCAGGGCTGAAGAGAGTGGAATAGTTGGACTGCATTCATTAAACATCCCAAGGGATGGAGATTTCTCAAAACTTTCTGTATTTCTGATTAATGAATGACAATATTTTGGGAGTCACCGGGATAAATTAAAAGTTCAGATGACATTTCTGGGTGAAATCCTGCCTCCTCTGAGAGCTGTAGGAGTTTCACTATTGATTGGCTGGGGATAAGATCTCACCAAGGATGGCAGAGGGAGGGGCCATCTGCTTGATTTTTCTTTTTATGAGCTTTGAGCATGTAGAGAAGGCAGAGCAGGTCTGTAGTGACACCGTACCCCAGCCCTCAAAGCTCAGCAAAAAATGCTTTGCATTCATTCACATTGCCTGTGTCCAGGGCTCACTGGGTGTCTGGAGGTGGTAATGCAGCAGAATTCAGACTCACGTGGAATCAGTGCCCCAAGATGTGTCCTTAAAAGAGCCCCCCTTACCCCCATGTCATGTTGCTTACAGCTATTGATGGGAATCCTCATCTTACCCTTTCGGAGGAAATGGATCAGGTTTTGTTACACCCTGGAGACTTTACTCCTCCATGATTTTGATGGAAAAAATTAAAATCAAAGTGCTTCAGCCTTAACAGAAAACTTGGCTTCATTGTGAATTTTAGTTTCCTCTCTATCTGTTCAATTATTCATCCACTGATGTCAGGCAGTAAATACATTTTTTTAAGTATTTAAAAAGTGAAAGGTCCAACCATTTCCTATCATTTTCCTGTGGAAATCATAAAAACCTGAGAAAGTAAATCCACTCCCTATTCTGAAATGAACATTAAAATACATTTATTTCTATTTTCCATATTGAAAAGCAAATTTATGAAAGGTTTTGTCTTCTCTGCAACATGTTTTTGCTCGAGTCACACATTTTTCTTTAAATAAAACCCCCTCAAACATTTGATACTGCCTGTGTAAGCTCAGTGCTTCTTACGTGCCTCTGATAATTAAAACCTCATACCTACCAGCAATGACTGAGGTATCTGTGGGGAAGTAATCATTCTCATCTTTCAGCAACAATATCTTTTTATCTTATCCTAGAGCTTTGGTTCAGTAGGATAAAATTGACATAAGTCTTATCAAGTCTATACATTTTATCAAAGCACTGATCAAGAACTCAAAAGGAATTTGGGTCAAAATCTAGGCAGAGGGATGAAAGACGATAAGTTGTCACCACATCAGTCCCTACATTCAAACAAAAAGACCATGTTCCTGCTGACCTTGCCTTTGATTTCATCTTTAAACACCTTCTCCGTGGCCTCATCTTCCTTTCTTCCCCTGGGCCCAGCAGGGCTAGGAGGGTGTCAGGGGAAGGGCTCATAACTGATCAATAGACTGAATCAGGCTATAGGTGATTCTAAGGCAGTGGTAAAAGATTTTAGATAATATCTAAGGTGCATTCAAGTCACCTCAGAGACTAGGCAAATAGGAAAAGATCCACATAATTTACCCTTTAATATTTTTAATTCACTCTGAAAATGTCAGCCAAAACTCCAATTAATCTTCACGTTTCAGTATCTTTTGACGATGAAATATAACTGGGGTTTTTTTGTTGTTGGTTTGGGTTTTTTGTTTTTGTTTTTGTTTGTTTGTTTTTAGCTGATGTTATGGTTTTGAAAAGTACCATTTTTTATTTAAAATGTTTCTTTATAAAAAAGTTTAATTTCAAAAGTTCAAGATTAACACAGACATTTTTTAATTCACAAGAATATTTTAAGTAGGTCAAAATATTTTAAATACTTTTGAAATCAACCAATTAATTGATTATTTTATGAACTGAAAAATCAGTGTAAACTTCTATAATGCTGAATGCCTCTGCTTCCACTGACAGGAGCGCACATCCCATTGACTGTGTACACACTTGTTCTTTTCCCACTGTCCTCTAGCTGCACAGTCCTGGCTGCAAAATGGAGTCCCCACCTCTGCTGAAGAGTCTTCCAAATGTTGGGTCATTATCTTAATTTTTCTCTCATGTCTTAAAGTATTGTCCAACAATCATGCATCAAGCCACAAGAAGTTGACTTTAAAATTTCTTTTACTCCCAGTCATTTCAACAGGCAACTCAAATAAGTTGTATCTCCTCCTGACATTGACACAGGGACACAAACCTACCTGTGCTTCACCTCTTCCTGATCAGAGGACATAAGCTCCTCCTATGTGGCTCTGTAGACCCCAGAGCAGACAGACATGGGCTCCTGATGTCCCCTGGGGAGGGCTGCAGGGGCAGCTGTGCTCATGGCATCATGGGAACCCTCCACACCCCTCTCTGCCTCCATTAGGAAGGCATCAGAATTAAAGTTAAATTAAAGAACACACACACCCCCCCTGCCCTGCAGGCAGGGGTTAAGCTGTGTGTTCAGTGTAGTGGTGGGACCACATGCCAAGCAACAAGACCCTCTGGAGGCACCATTGCCAGCAAATGAGGTGATCGACAAGCCTCAGCCTTGGCCTTCTTAATCAGCTTTCTAGTCTAAAGGTGGGCATTCAGACTGAGCCTTACATAGGGCTAAATGTCATTGTTAGTGTGGGGGAGCAACTCCCAGGGCCAAGATAAATATATCACACACCAGCTGGTATGACAGTAAAAATATTGAGCCTTTTCACCACATAGAATCAGATGCATTTTGCCTCCTCCAGCAAATCCCCTGGTCCCAATTCTTTGCTATACTGTCTCCTCTGTCCCTTAGGCCTGTGAACAGTGATTGGCAAACTGATTTTCACAGTTGCTAAATTGTTCTGCAATAAGGGTCAGGATCATAATTAAGGTGAACATATTTTCCCTCTGTGTGCCCTCATTTTAACAGATAGCAAACTACACGCAATGCTCTAGCTCAAATTAGGACTACAGAGTACACCTGAAGCAACAACACAAACAGTATTTTTCAGGCTTAAAGTTGTGTGATGGATCTGCCTTTTCCTACTCTTCTTTGTGTGTGTCTGGTATATAGCAGCATTTTTTGTAGTAACAGTAGCTACACAGATCTCAGATGTTCTAAATGAAAGACACAAGTATGCACTTAATAGTTGGAAACATTTGCACACCCACTGGTGCAGAGGCAATCTGACCAGTATTCATGCAGAGTGCTAAGAAGCTGTTGCATGATGTCCTAATAGTAGATGTGTATTGATCATGAGCAGATTTCTAATTATACACATTTCCATGATTAAAATGTTCAGACAGAAATGTCATTTATAAATTATTCTCTTCTCCATCAGAAGCACTTTCTCATTGCCTCTGGCCAAGGCTCCCCAGAAAGAGGAATCTGTGGGTCATGCAGGGGTGCATGCCCCTGGAGCTGCCCGATTGCTTCAGGCTCACAGGGAATGCACAGGGCATGGCTGGGGTGTTGCAAAGCACTGGAGAACAGAGAGCAAAAATACCATCACCTCTTTCCCAGACACCACAGAGCGGGTAAGCATGGATGGAACCTCTCCCACGTGCGAAGAAATGTACTTATTAATCTTGTTTCCTCAGAGAGGAAAAGTGGTGATTTATTTGGTCTGTTACTCCTATAACCCATTTAGCTTGTGAGTTACCACTTCGATTTTGCTCCTTCCCTGCTGTAGCTGCGTTGCACCCTGAAATGCTGTGGATGTCTCTTTCTGGCCATAAAGCAGAAGTGAGCAAAGAGAAGCAAGAGGCTGGGACTGCCCATCAGCTCCCATGAGTACAGCATGTTCCAGCAGTTGCCTGCCCTTGAGTTGGGGGAAGAAGCTGTAGGGGTGTGGGGAGGTCCCCTTGCTTGGGCACATGGCAGGAATGAGCCATGGAGGAAAACACCATGGGGCTATGAGGCTGGGAAGGTGAAGAGCTCCTATTCCTGTATCTAGGCTTTGGCAGGCTCCTGACAGGTGTGGTGAAAATACAGTCGCTTGAAACATGATGCCAAGACTAATTTTTTTGTATTGCCCCACGAAACCATATTTTGTTAGTGTCTTTTCAAGGTCTTGATATAGAAGCCCTCATTTTCTTCGGACAGTATGGGCAATGAAGGGCTGGAAACTGAGACTTTTTCTGTATGTTGTTTAAACTTTGATGAAGAACTTTACATTTTATTGTATCCAGATTCTCAAAAGAAAAGAAGTTGATGGGATTTAAGTATCAGAGCAGAGCTGAGCTCCTGAGCTTAAGTCCCTCCTCTGAACAAAATTTTTGCAGTCTCTCAGTCTGTACAGGTTGAAAAATGATCAGTGAAGTCAGTTTGCCCTGTTTTAATAATTTTCTGTCAGTGAGATACAATAAGAGCCAGCTGTTTTATCTCCTGCTCCTTGATTGTGACCCATTTTCAGGGCTGTGTAAAGGCCCTACATGTGGGATTGTAGCAATTTAGGATTTTATGAGCATTATCTTGTTTTGCAACCAATTTACAAACTCAACACTAAAATTCTTGGCTTTAAAATATAACAATTGAATTACAAGCAAAAATATGTAATAATTAAAATATTCCATGTAATGAAAGTGTATCCCAGCAAAAAGTGGAATTGGGAAGAGTCTTTTTTCTTATAATTTCTGTGTCACCCTGGAAAGGATCTTGTCTCTCTCTGCCGTCTCCATTTCATTCCTTACTCTCCCACTAGCTCTTTGTTTTCATCAAATCTATAGTAATTTGCTTGTCTGTCTAATTTACTGTTTAGGGACAGGTTTAATACTGGGAGATGGACAAACATGCAAATATATCATGGTCACATAAAATCAATTTTCTTGAGACAACAAAAATAAAGCTAACAAGCTGCCTTCCCTTCTTAGTAAGTTAGAATAATTTAATATATGCAAATATATACAAAGTGCGATGGAGGGATATAAATTTTACTTAATATTACTTTGGAGGTGATCTGTGCTATCGTATGTCATTGGTTTGCGTGAAATGGCTATTTCCAGTTCACATTGATACATATTCAGATGCACACACATGTATACACCCACCCGCCAGCCATTACCAGTTGCAAAATTGACCACATGCTGCAGCCAACAAGTCAAAGGTCAAGTAGAAGTTATTTTGGGAACCTGGGGAAATCCTGCTTTGAATAACCAACAACTTGACCTTTGCCATCTATTAGTCTAGGTGGTAGTAATTATCCAAAGGAGCTTAAACTACGAGATTCTCAAGGTGAGCTATTTTGCATACTGAATAAGACCAGGGATTAAATACAGATACTTTCTGAATGCCAAGGGAGTTGGCAGTGGGATAATGACTTCAGAGGAAAAGCACATGACTGTGAGTAAATTGCAGTTTTCTTTCTCCTTCCTTGTTGCCCTCTGAGTTTGCGAGCCCTCAGAGATGCTTATCACAGGCTGGGGACCAGGCACTGCTGACTTACTGAACAGGCTGCAAGAGATACTGAAATAACAGGACTATGTTTGCAAAACAGACAGGTTATGTCTAGGTCTATGGGAACACTTTGATAAACAAACACCTGTATACCAAGTCATGGTATTTTGAAGTCAGAGCTGGATTTCTAAGTCCTGAACCACCATCCAGCCTTCTGAAGTACCAGCCACTTCTTCAGGCACCCATGAGCTATTTCCCTGGTGGCACAGATGGCAGCCCTGTCCAGGCTGGGCTGAGGGGCATTTATCCTCAGGGTAAGTCCAAGCACATGTGGGGCTGTGGCTTGCAGCACTATGGTGCTGATCAGCACTGGGAGGGCTGGCACAGCGGGCAGAGCTGTCTGGAAGGAAGGATTCAGTTGCAATGGCTATTTCCCGGTAGCTGCCTTGTATCTCTGACCATGGGACAGCTGATGGAGTGCTCCCTGCAGCCACACTCCCACGTGCTCTAGTTGAGATTGTCTGTGTGGGCTAAAGCACCCAGACACAGTGGTTTAAACTCACCCATCTGCTTTTGCAGGAGGTGGTGATGGAGGGGCCACAGCTTTGCTGCCTCCACTGAAGCAAGGGCAGCTGCTGCCCACCAAACAAATAACCTAGCCCTGACCAACAGCTGGGTGACCAAAACCTCTGTCCCACCACAGCTGTGGGAGTAGAGCTCTTCTCACTATACGGCCTTGCAGCTGGCAGCCCACAAACCTCATTTGCCCACCTGCCCCCACCCCAAATCAGCCAGAGGTCCTACCGCCAACTGTTCTCTGCCTGCCTGGTCTTACACTGGTAGCTGCCAGATCACCTGAGCAGGGCTGCAGGATGCTCTGGTGACTGCTGGCTCCTCCACCAGTGTAAAGTAAGGTCATTGCATGGCTTTGGGCTGGTACTGGCTGCTTCCCTCCAGGCTGAGGAGATGCTGTGTGGCAGAAAGAAATAAACCTGTGGAACCAACAGCCATGAGGAAAAAGTAATATTTCAGATAAGAGGCTTGTTGTAAGAATGACTTGAATCTTAGACTGGCTGGAAAATTGTGTCAGAGGGGAGCAAGCAAGATGAGAAGGTGAGTCCAGGGCCTATAACAAAAAAAGAAATAAAAGCTCTATACAATGGGAAAGTTTGAGATATTTTAGGAAATAAAATAAAAAAAAATATCTGATCATAAGAAGTACATTTTCAGACAGAAGCAATGCTAGGATAGTGCAAAACCCTGGCACCACTGTCTTCCTCATGCCCATGGGAAGCAGATGAGCTTGGGGCACCCAGCAATTGTCCACCCTCTTGTGTGACATGGGCTCACTTCCAGCTTGTCCTTGTCTAATCCCTTGAGGGAAAGGGGCTGCAGAAGAAGCGGGGACTGAGAGATCCATCCCTGTCTGCCTGCAAGCTCTGAGTAGAACCATTATTTGAACTGTCACAGAGGAATGGACTGTGGTCAGGCACATTATAAAAGGGGTGTGCTGCTGCTCCTGAGATATATCAGAGGTGTCCTGCTGGCTCAGATTGCTGATTGGCACTAAAGCATCAGCATTTGAATATAAATTACTGCGTGAGATTTACTGAGACTCTTACAAAGAGCAAATTGACCTTTCATCATCCCTGTGTAAACCCTCAGGAGCTGTGGGCAGGGGTAAGGACTTGCACCTGACAGACCTTGGTTGTCTTAGAGAAACCTAAACCACCTGAGGGCTTGGGTGGTGGAGTGAGAGCAGGTTCCTTCAGGTATTTAGACTTTTTTCTTTTTGTTTTCCCCTCTGGTGGCTTGAAATAAGAGATCAGGTCAGTGCTCTTAAAAGTCTGCAGGATGTGTCTTGAATGATGATATCCTATTCAAACAAATGAGCAGCTTAGCAGTCTAAATATGTCCCTTTGAGAAGCAGTAGGGAAAAAGCTGTAATGCCTCTATGGTCCAGAGTGGTTGGATCACTTGCTTGTGTTGATTCTGGCCATCAAATCTTTGGAGCAAGCCTTTGGTTTTTCAGTACTTCACATGAATGAGCAAGCCTTCCCGTTTACAACTGGTAAGTGACCTTAAAATGTGTGACCTGGCTTTGTCACATTTGTCTCTAAATCTGTATGTGAAAGTAACAGTTTACTTTAAGATCTTCTACTTGCTGTTAAGTAAAACTTCAAGCATGTGGTGGGACTTGGGAACCTCCAGAGGTCCTTTTCATTCTGAATGGCTATGTGCAAACAGTGTGTTTAGTGGCAGCATCTGTACCAAATCTGAATGAATGGTATATATGACTATTTAAAATAATTTAAAAATAATTTTATTAGAACAAAGACAGACTTATAACCTGCTGACTCCATATTGGAATCCTCACCTATATTTTAAAATTTGGTTTAAATTATCTTGGAGATACCTGAATCTTAACATACTAGAAGATGGATCTTCAATGTTGCATAGGCAGCCGAAGGAGGAGATGGAGGTTATAGCTAATAACCGGATATTTTGTGTTACCAGTTCTGTTTACTTCAATAAGAACCATATTTGGCACAGATCTTGGAAGAATGCCTCCTTTATATAGATTCTGAAATTTTTGTCCCTTTTGGGAATGTATAAAAGTGTTCCACTTATTAGCAATTGTATAACAATAGGTAAAACACAGTATCTGTTGAATGTATGTCCTGCTGAAAAGGGAAAGCAACTCACTTTGTAGTAATGAATCACAGAATATCTTTGGTTGGAAGAGACCTTCAAGATCACTGTGAACATCATCAATAAATAGTTGATGTTTAACTTGATAATGCTTTTATATTGGTGTTTTGTTAACACAGTAAGTACATTGTAGGGGTACATGCAGGGATTATATGAATCTTGACTTTATTCACAACAGTCATATTGAGATGCAAAGCCAGGTGGTCCTTGGTGACTGTTAGTGAACAAACTGTGATGCTCAGGGATCCCCCTGGCCCACCTTCCTCATCTGCCAGCTTAACAACTAAAAGTTTCTGGCTGAACTTCACAGTTTCTACTTAAACATCATGAAAAACCCAAGTGTAAATCTGCTAATAGCTAGTATGGGGCCTAACAAAACAATGGCTGAGCCAGCTAGTATTAGTACTTGTATGTTATAAATTCTGGTTGTTAAATGCCTACTGGCCAATGACATTTAATAAAGGCATATAGAATTTAAAATGTGAGTTTGAATTTTTTTTTTTTTAGTTCAGCATTTAAGTTTAAAAATCTTGGGAGATGTGGTTTTATTTATTTATTTATTTGTTTTTAAAATCTGCTGTGTAAGTCTTACTACATACTAAGCATCCTATGTCTTCACCTGGTGGTGGGCTCTGGAGTGCAGGACTTTCCTTGTTTGTAGATACTGCGGTACTGGCCAGCCCTGGAGCTTGGTACCACAATGGCAAATGACTGTGGTGAGGAAGCTTCAGGTGAACTGATACCAGTGCTGATTGTGTCTGAATGGTCCTCAGACACTGGTTGCAAGGTCCAGGAGAGGCTTTTGTTAATCTTGCTGCAATGAATGGCTATAAACATTTCTGTAGTTGTTCTGGCTCAAGCGAAGCTGGTTACAGCAATGTGAAATTCAAAGTCAAAAGGTAAAATGCTGCTGCATTTAAGATTCACATGTATGCACAAATGGTTACTTGGATCTTTTTCATTTCAGATGCACTAAGTAAGGAATGGCTCTTACAGCATTCGTCTCCCCCCCACAGCTGGGTGCCACTGTCATTTCACAGGAGTTATGAACTGGAAAGATCCTCCCCAAACATGTTTTCCTAAGTATGCAAGCCTAATTGCTCTTGTGCATCCAGACTTGTATCTATAAATGTTTGGATGTGGCTCTGCAGGTTCACTTCATCATCCCTTATACAGGATTAAATAGGGTATTTTTCTGACAGTTTGTTCCTACCTCTTGTCTTCACACAGTGGGAAAAACTCAAGCATTATTGATGCTTGGGGTAAGAATCCATTCACAGACATGTATTTGATGGGATCCTCTCATTGGGAGACAGTGAGGTTTGGGGGTGTTTGTTGTTTATTTGGTTTGGGTTTTTTGTTGGCACTTAAAGGGACAGAACTACAGTACCAGCAGAAAAATAGTACTTTAGGGAACCTTTCTCCACACAGGTCCTGTACTCTTTCCCCCAGCATGGTGTTAGGGTGATGATGCTGTTGGTCCTCTCTGAAGGGTTTGCAAAACAGACCATCTGTCTTTTAAACAGCTCATGACTATATCAGTTTGATAATTGCAGGTTGTCTATACAGCTCTCAGACATGCTTAAATCATAAGGTCATACCAGGTATAACTCTTCCATTTCTGGTTCCAAGCTGGTGTGTGGTTTGTTTGTTGCTAAGTAAATGCAGTCATGGGATAGAGATGTCCTAATTTAGCAGAAGGTGAGGTGAGACTGGTGCTGCCTCCTTGGCTCCACAGTGATTGTCACCCTGTCAATTCCCTGCAGTTGCTAGAGGTGATGGTGGTCACAAGTTCAATATAAGATATTCCTCTCATTTCTCAGGATCTGGTAGCCAACACTGTGAGGAAGAATTGATGGGAAACAGCATGCTGGCTCTGGCCATAGCTATGGCTATGGCACTGACTCTGGGTCTTCTCCAATAGTGTTAACTTTCCGAGTATATCCTCAGAAGATATTTTAGATTACTTTTATTTTATTTTAATTGAAATTACACAGATAAACATACTTTGGGGATTTTTTACATAGTCTCCTTCAAAACTGTTGGTGGTAAGTTATATACCACTTAATTTAAAGGAATTTTTCAAGTGAGATTTAGTGAAATAATGTCTCAGACTCATCTCAATTTACATCTGCTGCTTTTATACAATTCTGTCCCAGAAGAGAAAATTTGATTCCTGTGCTTTGTTCCTTCATTTGCCATCTTCATTAATTTTCATCTTTTATTTATTCTTTTTCATTTTCCACTTACTGATAAGAATTAAGTACCTTGCATACCTGGTTATTACTAACAAACCAGGATTGAAAATGTCCGATTTGCAGTAGCTCCAAAAGTGAAGGACATCGGGTTTCATCCTGTATGAACCAGCAAGCTTTCACCAGGCACCAATACCCGAACTGAAAGACAGTGATTGAACTTAACTAAACATAGGAAAAAAACCCAGTAATTGTATAAAACTAATGTGCAGGGGTTGGTTCATTAAACTGCTACCTTAGGCTAATGTCATGATGGGGCTAATTGGAGTAATGAGATGTTGGTTTTGTTGCTTTCCTGAGAAAGCTTCCTCAGGAGGAGTCCCCTTACTGCAAACACCTGAAAAAACAGGTTGGCAAACACAGGTTTTTTTTTTTCTGGAGACACCAAGGTGATACGTGCTCCAGATGAGCTGGAGCCAAGTGGGAGTATCTGTTACAACCAAAGCCATGGAACCAGCAAATACAGGGATGTTGTCTCCTTGCAGAGATTTTAGCTGACTGAAAGCTGTGTCGGAGCTGGTCAGCTGCCACAAGTCAGACATGATGTTTTCTTCTCCCTTCTTGGATTCCCCCTTGAGCATTTTGGCAAAAATGAAACTGGAAGGAAACATCCTAAAGTTCATATAATGGTATAGTTACATGTCACATATATAATAGGTTTGATACAAATACAGCTGTAATTAAATTTTTCTGGAGAATAAATATAAACTGTGCATGTGATGAGAACATGCAGGTGCTGTGTTGTAGGGGCAACTAGCAGGCTGTGTCCTGAAAAGCTGGAAATCTTCTTTGGCACTAGTAATCTAACTCTGACCAGATGTTGATGGTAATTGAGTTACAATACCATGATGGGAATTTTCCAGTGGGAAACAGCTTTTAAAATGTCATAACTTAAACCTTGATGGAGCATACTGCAAAAAAGTCAGCATGACCTGTATTTGATCCATGCTCTTTTTTTATTAGCATTCTGCATAGGAAAGTTCTTACAGTCCCTATAGCATGTGTATATTTCAGCTCTGTGCTTCCTCAGTGTTAACCTTTTCTGCAAGCATCACAGTTCATAGGTGAGCAGAACAGTTTGTCTTGGAAGGGACCTGGAGATCACCCAATGCAGAGTTGACTTGATTTAAAAAGGTTCTTCAGGGTCTTGTCTAGTTGAGCCTATGCTGGCATGTAACAGTCTAGCTCTTCCCAATCATTACTCAAAGGTTTAAGTTAAAAAGTTTACTTGGGAGGCAAATATTGGAGATTTTACACAAAACCTGCAGACACAGAAACATACTCCCTCACACTTGTATATATGCAAAATATTACACTGATGTGCTGCGGAGCAGGGGAATACTACTATGACTACACTTGGGGAAATATTTGAATTAAGCTTATGTTACATAAACACTCTGGCCTTAAATCTACAGTGCAGGGTGCCATGTATAGTGCAGCAGTTCTGTCTTCAGAACAAATGCTTGAAGGGGCTTTCGGTGTTTTCATTTCAACCCTTTCAAGCAGGGGGTCCTAACTTGTGTGTTCAGCTGACCCTTGTATCTGATCCAGTCTTTAATACAAAGGACCAGAGGCAACAGATACATATTTTGGGACCAGTACAGGATGCTAGCCTTGTGTGTTCTTCCCCAAGCAGAAAAATAACTTCAAAAGGACTGTACTGATGGAGAAGATCCTGTGGACATCCCTCCATGCAGTGGAGGCCTTTCAGTGCCAGCGACCAAATGCGTTCCTGGCTTCCCGAGACCCAGGAAAGAGCTCCAAGCCTTGCTCATGTCTGGTACTCGACCAGGATGTAGCTGAGCTCCTTGGTGTAGTTGTGTTTAGCTGGAGACAGGGACATGACAGGGCTAAATGGCTTATAAGAAATAATAATAAAAAAGTCACTATTTAAATAGATGAGATGGTAGAGAACAATATTAAATAATGGGTGTACTTTATTAATGAATTCAGACTTGAGACAGGTGCCACTTGTGCAAACTGAACATCAGTACAAACATACACTTTATTTTCATGTTCATGGCACTGAAATTCTGGGATTTTAAGTTTTAAAACACCAATGAAGAAACCCATTGTATGTAGTCTGAAGTATTTCAATGTCATTATAGAAGTAGTTCAGCAGTAGCAATAACAAAATATTCAGTCACTACAAAAAGCAGATCGTCTGATAATAAACAAGTGAATAGTTCTTCACATGCTACAGCAAACATAGGGGTATGCATGGCAAGCTGCCTTATAAAGCTTTGTTTCTGCTATGTGACAAAATCATTCAGAGCAGATACAACGGCTGGAGTCCCCCACCTGCAGTCACATCCATGTAACCACAAGTGCCACACCTAACCATAACACCTTGAAAAGTTGCTTCTTTTTTTAATCCTTCTTGACAAAGGCCCCAAGGAATGTACTGTGGCAGTTTCATCAGCAGCTCAGCTGATGGCCAATAGCTTAATCTTTCTGTATCGTGAAACAACCTGCACACCAGTGTGGATTATTTTTAACAAATCTTCTACTAAGATGTAAAATGAAGGACCAAAATGTAATAGGTCAAGAGGTTTTTCAGATAATTAATGAGATGGGGTGGGAGAAAAGTCATGACAAAAGGAAAGAGGGTCATTCCAGCTTTCCTTGAATTATTGAAGCTATCAGAACAATGTAACAAATCATGTGCATATAACAGTAGAAAAATTACAAGATGTTTGTCAACTCTCAACTAATTCAACTGGAATGATGTTTTAGGGAGAGACTGATGGGTCACATGAATAGTCCCAGTGTGTGTGGCCTAAGGGGACAACATCGAGACTACACTATAGAAGGTGTGTGGGTATCAAGCAGCAGTTTAAAATGACTTATAAAGCAACATAGCTGTGGGGGAACCACAGTGACCACTAATAAGGCATGGTTATGGTTTTCTAAAGTTCTCTGGACAAGATGGAGGGAAAACTTTATTTATTTTTCTTATAAGGATGTTACTAAGAAAACTATGGCTGGAAAGAACACATATTTTCTTCCAAAAGTCTTTGTCTATTTTTAGGCTAGACAGCTCAATGTGTGCAAGACTAAATTTCAACCCTATTATGTGTAAGAATAGCATGGTTGTATTTTGGGGCACAATTTAATAGAAAATATCAGAAATCTCTCTTCAGTAGCTGTGAGAGCCACACCTGAATCTTACTTTCTACTGATAATACTTGTCCTGCCCCAGTGTAATTAAAGCATTCACAGTCTAGGCTGTTACAAGCTCTGTCATCTAATCAGGCAAAAATATCAAATAGCTCTATTTTTTTATGTTAAAATTTATTGTCACAGCAATACCCAGGGTTGTGGGGGACCATGATATGAATAGAACAGTTCTGAAATGTAGTCAACAGACATTTCCATGTTACTCCAGGGAAGGCACAGATAATTATTTTAATTGTCCCCAGTTTGCTCTTCTGTCCATAATTATAGTTTTGAAGTTTATAAATAATGAAGCATGATTTTAAAAACCAAAACAAACCCCTCAACTACAACACAGTTCCTGAGATAATTAAGTCTCCAAATATGTCTGTGTGGAAGGGAACCAAAACTACATTGCAGAAGCCCATAACATACAGACGTGCGTAAGCAGAGCAAAGCGACAGGATGGAAAACGTCACTAGGAAAATAAACTCTCTCATCATTATTTCACTACTTTTTACCTAAAAACCCCCAATACAAACAATAGCCCATTGTGTTGATTCAACCTATTGTTCTGTTGCGTTTTTTGTTATTGAAGGAACCAACGGTCAGTCAGCAAGTTTCCTAAGGAGCAGCAGCTTGAAAAGCTAAATGCAGTATCCTATGCATAAGGCTTATTGCAGATTTAAAAAAAAAACTGGACAAGTAAGTCACTGAAGTAAATTAAAGCACACCATTTAGGATTTAACTTGTTTGAATACCCCTCCAAATAGAAACACTCCAGTTTTACAAGTATGGTGGTTAAAACCTGCAAAACGAAGCAGAGCAAAGCTCTTCCCTGTTGCATCCTTGCTTGATGGACATTCCTCTATTGTTACTGGGCATTGCACACTGCCAGGAACAGAACAAGAAACACTCTAGGTTGGGAGCCAGCACAGCAGGAGGCTTCATTAGCCATGAACAGGAGCAAAGCAAGGATTCAGAAGGAGCAGTGCCCGCTCTGAACAACCAGCTTCACCACAACAAGCACATAATCAGCTGAATAGCCTGTAACAAGCTTTGGGTAAACACAGAACTATGGATATGAGACAGCTATGGCTTAAGCATTTCAGAAGATCTTTGCCCAGCAAGGAAACAAATTATATATTAAAAACCCTTTACAAAATACATGCTCTGTTCTTTCTCTGCTTAATATCTTCCTTGCTTGAAGCTTGGATGTTGCCCAAATGGATCCAGAGCAACGCTTGATAACTCAAAAATGTACAGTTAATCTGTGTGTAGTTCCAGCTCCTGAATGCCAGGAGAAAAAGTATATTTCTCAGAGACAAGCAGGTTTGATCATACAGTATAATCATGTTTACACAAGTTTTTAGATGGCCAAGATAAGTAAATTCTCTGTAAACTCACTTTAAGAGAAGTCAAAAAATCTAAGGTGAAAATTTTTTTCTCTTAGTGTTGTTTTATCCACAAACCAGCATAAGCCCCAGAAGAGAGTTTCCTGCATTACAGCAAGAAAAACTTTACTTTGCTTTTTTGTTTCCTTTTTTTTTTTTTTTCTCCTTTATTTTTCTTTTAAACCTTACAGCTACATTTCATCATAAAAACTAGTTTGAAGAAAGAGTAAACTTTTGCTCTTTGGTCTATCTTGACATGCCTCCAGAGACACATAACAGGAATATTTCAGATTCATTTTTGTCTCCTCCTTGCAGGAAACAGGAAAGTTGCAGATCTTAATTTTCAGGCTTCTGAAATAAGAAAGATAAATAATTTACACATTGGAACAAGACATCTTTGCATTTTTTAAATAAAAAAAAGAAAAAGAGAGAAGCATCACAACCTAAAAGTGTTTTTAGTGAAACTGGGTATTTTTGCCCTAACCATAATAAAATTTATGCCACATGCACCTCCTATTTATTACCTGTGTAACTCTGCTGGGTAAGAAACAAAATTTGTACTTGTATTCCAGTACAATATGGACTTTAGACTGTACATTATTGTAGTAATTGTTGCTGGCTGAAATCCAATACTGTAGAATGAAACTCCAAGAAGTCAGGTTTTGGTTTACTGGATCAATTTTGTGGATGCAAAGGAAAGGTCTTCAAACACCTATCCATACCTGAATGAATTAAGAGGAAAACATCTAACAAATAGTTTGCAATTTTAGGACACCAGTTTTGTCCTCCCCTCACAGGCTTCTTTACAGGCATGATGATGTTCAGTCAGTGCTCTGGGATTCTTCTCACATTCAGAAAAGCTCCAAGGGTGGCAAAATACCCATGCTGGGTATTACAATCATTGTGATGCTCTGCCAGTTTTGAAGAGGAGATAGTGCAAGAATTTATCCACAACTGTGGACAGCCACAGTCTCACTAAGTCACAACTAGCTGAGGAAAACCACTGCCCCTGGCCCACCATCAACTTGGATACCCAAAGCCAAAATGGCACAGCAAAAGCAGGTACCTGCTGCCACTGATTAAATTAGAGGGATCCTTGGAGCCCACAAGAGTCCTTAACCTTGACTTTTGCAGAGTGGGTCAAGTTCATAAATTCCCCTTATTACGCAAATAATACTTTTTTTTTTGCTTTGTTTTGTTAATTTCTTCCTACTAGCAGTCTTGTCTCCATGTAAGTAATTCCCTTCTGACTGCTGCTATCTACAGATAGCTTGTAAGGAAAAATTTTCAATTTTTTTAATGTATGAGCTGGGCAGTATGATTTAAATAGGGTAGTGGCCAGTTCATTTCCAGATATTAATGTTCCAGGTTTTTAATACAGCACATTGCTCCTACAGGAAGACTGTAATATTTGTACGTTTTCTATGTATGAGCTATTTGTCAACAGAAAAAAACAGATAAGTTTTTGGACAAAGTTTTTGCTTGTATGACTTGTTAGAGTATATTCTAATGACTGGTGTTCTGCAATTTTTTTTCATCTGCTTTATTAATGAAGTGAATTAGTGGAGAAAAATCAGAGAGACTAATGACGTCCAATGTTTCAACTCAGTAAGAGCCCCTCACAGGACCCCTAGCAATGACAACTTTTGCCTGTATCTCTTTCACAAGTCTCATGAAGCTATGCATTGCAGAGGAGGATATAAACTGCACACCAACTGTTCACAGCTCTGCATGCATGCTTATAATGAAACATCTGAAGCTTTTCCACAAATCTCTAAATATTCTTCAATTACCACATCTTAAAGATTTGAATCAGATTTAATGAGTTGGCACAATATCACATTACTAGAAATTTTACATTGTACCCTAAAACCCTAAGAAAAGAATTCAAACCAAGTTTAAAAAAATAACAAACCCAAACAATCCCTCAATCTGCCATCATGGAAATAAACCCCAAAATACCTCAAAGTGTAATATCAGATACATTGTGGGTTCACCTTAGTGAATGAGTGAAAGCAAAAAATATTACTGAATTAAAGAAATTTATTAGCAGTTACAGATGTACACTATTTCCTACCTATTTTATGTTTTAGTGATTTTGTTAGCATTTCTTTTTACATCTGACAAAACACTGGCTAAAAGCCAAGTTTGACGTTTTCATTTCGTGCACAACTTTGAATGAAAGATTTTCACATTTGGAATGGAGCATATCATGCTTAATTATCATTGGTCTTCGAAACTCACCAATCCAGGGTTTGGATGGATGGATTTGTGTAAGCCTAGGCAGTAAACACCCAATTAAGCAGACCATGTGAATCTGCATATAGATTTTTACATTATGATTCTACAGTCATTTCAAATTATTTGGAAGTAATTACATGACTGACACATCATGACTCAATATGTATGCATGAAGCTATGAGACGTATAATGTGTATCAGTAACAAAAATGGGGTCTACGCCAAGAAGCTGCATGCATACCATCACCCAGCAACAGAACAGTCAGTGATGGTTTGTGTACAAGCTAGTGATTACTGGTGCAAGCTGGTTAACTTTCAAGCTAATGGCTTTTTACTCGTCTTGAGTGATACACACGTAATGGCAGAATCTGCTCTCACCAGGTGTTATGTGAATGCTATGACATCCAAGTATGGGCAAGCAAACAGGGAGTTTGGTCTAAACAGTCTTCTCACTGCGTTGTGCAAACCCCTCCTCTCCTCCAAACAATCCGTCAAAACACAGAAACAGAAAACTAGTTCTCTCAAACCAGAGTAGGCAAGGATAGCTAGAGCAGGGCTGAAGGGCCTGGGCACATCCACCTCAAAGCTGTGGCTGATCTGGGGTCCAGTCACAGTCCTATTAGCTCAACAATAATATTGTTGTTCTGTGCAAAAGTAAAAAGTTTACTTTCCAGGACAATTTATTGGGTGAAGGGAGGGAATTAAATGATGAGAGGAGAGAGTCCCAGCACAGACACACATGGTTCGTTTCAGTCAGGGTTACACCCTCTCTTACTCTGCTTATTATGTTACAAGGTTAAAATGGAGTAGCATGGAATATTTTGAGAACAACTTGGATTTTTAAGTGAGGAACATCTGCTACACAAAATTAAAGCAGGACATCAAGATTAAATGCTTAGAGAAGGGGTGGAGGTGACTGGGGAACTGGAAACTTCAAGGAAAAGGGAGAGAATCCAACATGAAAAACAAACAGGCTAAGAGGACAAGAACTGTGATCTTGAAATGCTTATTACTATTTGAGAGAGACGACAGCAGTCAGGGAAAAAAAAAACATATCAAAAAACAAGGCAAACCTCAACAAGCTGAAAAACATCTCCCCTGGTGTCTAGGTAATGACAGAAACATACAGCCACACAAGAGTATTATCAAAGATGAACTAGATTTTTTTTTTTTTTTGAAGGAAGTAACACAACATGATTTCTTCCGACTTTCTCCACAATCAAGAGTGGTACAATTGCTAAACCAGCTCCTCCTCATGCCAAACTGATAGAGCCAGGAAATCCAAAAGGTACCAGCAATGTGCACCATCAGAGGACACCAGAAAACTGATGTCCACCATGAAGCATATGAGAAACCTAAGTCCAACATGCACATTATGAAATACCTCCCCAAGTCCTCCCATATTGTGTGAAGTCTTCAATGAAACTAGGGCCCAGATAAACTTTCATGTATGTACGAGAGACAAACATTCTCCTCCAAGCTGGAACAGGAAAATAAAGGCTGATGACCAACCTGAATTTGGATGCCACTCTCAAAACAATCCTTTTACTTGCTCTGTGATGGGGTCAAGGTCAATGTCATAGAAGCATGGCCTTGTGGGCAGTCCTGGCATGGTACTCATCTGTGGGAACAATAAAGTGACGTTATACTCCAGCACCTGTAATCAGATAATCACTCTGCCCAAATAAACCATAGGTTAAGAGAAAGACGGGATTATTCATCATGGACTCAACCACAGAGATGTGATCTTCACCACATTTTTTGTTACTGTTAAAAATGTCAAGCTTGGTACTTTTTTGATCCATTTTTAAGTGCACGCTCCCAAAAGGCGGGAAAGAAAATAAAAGTCACAAAATACAGGCTAGTGCAGGAATCTAAAAAAATGTTCTTAAAAAATGAAGACACTTTGGGACTTGTTCCTCAGAACCTTTATCCATAACATTTATATCTACTGGGAAAAAAAATCACACAGCAAAAAGGCAAAGACATAATTGCCTGAATTCACCTGGTGATATGAATGTGTTGAACTCAGACCTCTCCCACAGAAAACTAGAATACAGGAGCAGAATTAATTGCAACACTTTCATGACTGATTACTTAATGTAAGGTACAAGTTGAAATAGTTCAACTAAACATACATGGATCACAGCTGAATCCTAATTTAGTAATTAGAATTAGCAGGATGAGATAGGAAGCTAAAGCAACCCAATTATCTCAAACTATGCATAATTATAATCCTGATCTAGCATAAGACACCAGCATCTGCATACTTTTAAACATGTAAATAGATTCATGGACTTACACAGTTAACTACAGCTCTGCTCACACTACTTATATTACCATTTACAGTTGGCATTTTAGCAACAATTAAAGAGACAGGGGTGACGTGGAGATCTTGAGGTGCTGGTCCATGATAGCTTAAGCCACTTTAAATCAGAGGTACCCCAGCTTCTCATTTCCTCTGCCTCAGGACTCTCCGCTTCTCCCTTGTGAAGAAGATGCCTGGAGAGCAGGTTCAGCAGCATAATGCTCTTTTTTTGATCTGCTTCATCTTCTGTTTCACCACTTGAGTGAGAAGGAGCTTCCCTGTCCCCAGTGCCAGCACTGGCACAGGGTAAAGGCTGCAACTGTGGGGCAGTTTTCAGGCAGGACCAGCTTGGATCAACTTGGACCACATTAGATTCACACCCTAAGTCATCCTAAAATGACAGTTAGAAGCCCTGACTATTTCACCATATTTCCACTAATTCAAGGCACTCAACAAATAGCATCCTCCCTAATTCCCCTAGGAGCACAGCTCAGCTATGGTGTTTTCTCTGGCCAAAGGCAAGCTCTGACAGGCTAATGGGCCTCAAAAGAGAAAAAATACATGACCACCATACTAGCTCCTCCAGAGAGGCAGATTTACAGGCACCCCTCAGGCTGGAGCAAGCTGTATTTCTTTATGTCAATCTGTTGTGTTGCACATTCAGTGATGGAGTTAGCATCTCACTTATGCTTCGGCTTTGCTCCAAATGCTCATGTAGTGTTTCCATCGTGGGAATACAAGCAACCTGTAAGATCACTCTGCCATGGTCCCATTTACGCCAGAGAGCTCTGCTGCCATTTTAGAGGTTAGTTCCATGTTGTGAGGCGGGAAAGGAGCTTGGGGAGCTCAGTACCAGTGCAGCCATCATCTCACTTGAGAACTAGCTCTGAGAAAAAACAATGCAATGAGCTATTCTAGTGGAGTCAGGACATTTCCTCTGTTTTTAAATATAGGCCTTCCTGATCTTTTGTTATTGCACACAGTAGGATTAAAAGACAAAACTGTCAGTTTGCATTGACCAAACCCTGCCACTGATTGCATGACATAATTTTATTGGCTGACATTGCCTTGGCATCTTAGCTAAGTACTAAAACACCTTGTTACTATACTTTATCTGCTGGCCACACTAGTTGAACTACTACATGATTACGGTTACTGAATTATTTTCTGTCTCGGATTCATCCCAGTTTCTGAGTTAATGCTTGACAAGAAACTGCCTTAATGAATTACACCTCACTGGGAGGAAAATGAACAAATTGCCAAAGACAACTTTCTGGTTGTTCTGAGTATGGCAGTTCTACATCTGAAAGTAAACTCCCAAATTCCAGGTTCCTTTTTTTTTTTCTTTTTTTTTTTTTTTTTTTTATCTTGAGCATATCTACAAGCTTGTCCAGTCTTTATTTTCCCTATAAAAAGAAGAATAATTTTAATGGAGTTTTTAATAATATTTTTTTTTTTTAAGCTGTTAAAAAAGAGTTCTACATGCGTGTTTTGGATCTGGGTTTTTTTTTATAGGCCCCATTCTACACTGGTGTAACTCCAGTGTATTAACTAATGGAAATTGATTACATCTATAAAATGTGAATATCAAACAAGTTTATTGCCAGGTGAGGGGATACAACTATTCTCTTATAGAAAATTTAAATCAACAAAAGGGAATGACTTCATCTGAATTAAAATTACTGCTGCATAAAATTAAATACAAGGCAAAAAAACCCCACAGAAGAAACAGTGTGGGACAAATAGCTATGTGAATTAGAGAGCAAAAATACAACATGTCCTGTCATTTTCCCCATGGTCCAGGCAAAGCCAGGTAGAGTTACCATCATTTCTCTCTGGTCTCATTATTTGGACACACAGAGGTAACATGCATCAGAATCTCTCTCTTTTTCATTATTTCAAGGTCAATAAGAGGAGACGGCTGGCTGGCTGAGGAGATTACTACCGATTATTCCCTCTCCATCCCTCCATTTCTTTCCTGCAGCTAAAAAGGCAAGAGAGAAAAGGGGTCAGCTGGTTGTGAGGCTGAATTGAGGCTTCAGCTGACCAGCTTTCCACATGGCTGCAGGTCACAATGATCCTCTTCCCTCTCACTGTTTTTCACAATGCTGAATGAAGGCATTAAAAAGTGAGTTCACAAGCAGGCCTTAATCCCTGCAGGCATGACCCAGAAGCATCCCTCTCCCTGCCTTAAGTAACCAGAGCCTAGATTTTTGTGTATGGAGTGGGAGATGCTAACTTGCCCCCCCAGCTGCAGCATACACCATACCTGTACAGCAGCTGGCAGACAACCTCCACCTCTCCAAGGCTTTCTGAGATACCTACTTACTAAAAAAAAAAAAAAAAACAACAACAAAACAATCTAAATTTCTAAAACTTGAAAAAAAAAGAATGAGTAATGAAAGAGAAAATGTGCCTAAAACATAAATCACTTTGTTAATTAGCAGGTACATACAGCATAAAAATATGCATAGAAATTTACAATCACACAGCAGCTTGCGAGGCATCTCATACAATATACACCTTTTATATATTGCACAGAGATCAGCACCACCCTCCACTCAACACCACTTGGGTTATAGATTGGTAGCTATGCAACATCACACAGCATGGCTGTGCAAAAAGAGCAAGGTAAGAGGCAGTGAGTGACGACATATAATCCACTTAAGACCACAAACTGAATTTAGGTAGCTGAAATAATGAGTACTTAATTTGACCAAAACTATTACTATCACTCTTTCCCTGGGAGAAGGAATATATAAGGCATACACTTTGCACCTTAAGACTTAATGCAATTCATATGAACGCTTTATGCAGGGGAATCAAAAATAAAGTTTTTACAAAGAATGAATCCAGCTGCTGCCCAAAATATATAAGTTAGGAATTAATAGGAACTAGTGTTGTAGGAACTCACTGGAATCAACTATTTTCATTGCTGTGCAGCTGTCTACACATCCATGAGAGCAGATAAACTGCAGAAAGACAATGTGAAAAGTATAATGCCTGTTTATTTCTAGGACACTCTATGCTTAGGAGGCAAATGCAGCGAGTCTTACAATTAGCTATCCTGAGGACTTTTTATGCTCCTGGAAATACACAACTGGTGAAAAATAAAGTACAATTTTAGTTAAGAAAGCCTGAAGGCCACAGTGATTTATAGTAGACAATTATGATCTTCCAGAATTTTACTTACATGACTAAACAAAAAATCCATAAGGAGCTTCCTTACAAAAGGAGGATGCCAGTTATTTTTAAGGAAGCTATATGGAAGTTCTGTTCCACACCCTCTGCAAGAACACAGCCACCGTCACTGGAAGAGTGATGAAGTTAAGTTGTACTGGAGTTTTATTCAAATTAGAGTTATGAATTGGCTTGTAATTTTAGTTGGCCATAAGGTGAACATAACAGTCACACAGTCAAGCACTAAGGCTCTGCTAGACAGGTTTGTTATGGGCCCAAGAGAACTATGTTGCTTAGCTTCCTTTTTTATTATACAAATGCCTATCAGTGGTTGACATATCCTGACCTTTAATTCAAATGTGTACCCAAATTTTTTTTTTTTTCTTTTTTTACATTTATCTACATGAAAAATCCTAATAGGCTTGAGATCACCTTAACTGGCTTAGCACAATGGCATGATTAGCAAACCAGATGGTCCTGAGGACTACATCTAACTCATGTTTAGTGTTTTTTTCACCTATAAGACAAGATGCATCTGTTTTACAGGCATAGCATGGTTTCTAAAATGAGAAAGAAAACAGACAAGTAGAACATACTCAAAAAATCAGCCAAACAGCGTATTGAAGAAACCTCCCTATTCTGTGGCTTATGGAGTTAAGGTTGCATTTGACAAGAAGTGCATGTAACTCCCATTACCCAACTGTATCCTTTTGTTAATTAAACAAGTTAATACAGCCCACGATTTCCAACTTGAAATACTGCAGAAAACAGATGTTGCCTCTCAAGAGAATCTAGCACACACATGACTGCGGATAACTCTTCAATAAAATCTGATGGGATAAATTGCACATCCCACACTCCCTCAGCAAGAAACAATGCAAGAGGAAACTCAAGAGATTTATAAATAGTGCTATAAACCTGCATGTATTACATTCAACGTGCCAGAATTTGTTGGAATCCTGAGGCGCGGCATGAAAGAGCTATGCTTCAGGGTTTCAATAATGCTTCCTAGTGCGAGTTAGAGCTCTGAAAGACAGATTCAGTACCAGAAATTTGCCCCCCTGCAGGGCACCTGTCAGTGTCAATGCATGCAAAACTGAAAGGAAGAGCTTTCCTCCATTCTGAAGCAATCCCTCCAGGTCTCCAACCTTGCCTGCCTTTAGGCACCCTTCATCTTGAGTGTCAGATTGCTCCCACTGACATCTGTGGTGCTGGCAATCGCACTGGAAGTTGGCACCAGGGGAACTGCAACCCGTGGAGTGGGAGAGAGAGATTAACAGTCACCTCTCTGCGCTGCATTGTTGGAGAAGTGAGTGCAGATCTTATTACTGGATGCCTTAAGGTCCCTGTACTCTCCATTTTGAAGTGATACTTGGAAATTTTTCATGAGACTATCCATGGAATAAGAGTAGCAGGTGGGACTACAGCACTTTGAAGCATGTAACTGTGCAAACACTTCCACTGAGGTCAATTATTTCATCTTCCAACTGGACTGTCCTACATGGGACAGAGGCACTAAGCGTGCACTGAAGAGGAAAGCTAGTAATCACAAATTAGACAGCATATCCTAAGTATTTCCAAGATCAGCCTGTAGATTGTTCCACAGAACTGTAAAATTCCCCCACTCTGCAGAAATGTAGAGCTCTATCACTTCAGAGGTAGCTCGTATTTTGAATGACAGAAGAAAAAAATTACATGAAAAAGACAGAAAAGAAAAATTAAGAGAACAGTATTGCTTGTCTTAATTAAAAGAAATACAACAGATGAAATAGCCAAAACAAAATATGCACAATATAGTCTACACCCCCCCAACATGTATGAAAGAGAAGAACTACACCAGATCAAAGACTGAACTGATGGTCAAGTGACCTTTTACCACCTCTGGAAAAAAAAAAAAAAGAAACCTCGAACTCTCACATTAGGAAGATTAGATGAACAATGGAAGCAAGTTGGTGCTTCCTTGGAAAAGCATTTACCTTTAAAAACAAACTAATAAATTCAGCCTTGGAAATAGCAATAATTTCTAAAAATCTACTTTAATCCACATAATGCTTAAGAAAATATTATCTCATTATTTTTCATTGTCTGAAAATAAGAAGGATTTCTAAAGGCAGCTAAGCAATGATCTTTAGTCAGTGTTTAAATAACAGTCTACTTATAAGTTTTAATGAAAATTTGCCAAACCTGATGATAGTCAGAGGAGATAGGGAGACTGAAGCTCTTATTTCTTTCTCAGGACATTTTAAACAAAATAGGATCTTGTTGCAATGTATAAGAAGATTAAAGTAAGAAACTCAACATGTTAGCACCTTTCAAAATGATCAAAATAATGTTTGAAAAGATGCTGATGCTTCCCTGACATATGCTGTAGTATTCCTTGCAATAAAGGGCTATGTTTCACTGGCATGCTGACTGATATCAGGTGCAGAAGTCCATCTGGCATCAATTATTCTATTGTAATTGTCTCTTTAAAGTTTCCACATTCTTGGCAATTGTTCGATTTTGTGAAAGGATTTACAACAACAAAATGCATGGACATTGCTCTTCTGCTATCAGCATCTGGATGAAGTTATAAAAGTACTGAATATTGATTGTACAATCCTAATTGACCTTGCTGCCTGGTGCTCCAGTGAGGCAGCTTGTGCCCTGTTACATTCTCTGAGGGATTATCAGGACCCTAGAATTGACTCATCTTGAGTGGAAACATTCTGAATCTGAAAGTGATCTCCTGGGCATCCTAAGGGAAAAAACAAAACTCACACAACACTCCACATCTGTCCAGCACAGCTTTTGAAGAAATCTGTGGGCACATAATCCCAAAGGAAGCAGGGGACAAGAGGAATTGATCAGTGCTTGGTGCTTGGTTGCCCAAGTTCTCAGTGAACGGGTCAGTGTAATTCCTACCACTGGGACTTAAAATGTTAATGTTAGTGATGTGCTGAAGCACCAAAGACCCAGGAACAACATTTTGCTAGTTACTAAATAAAATATTTCAACATAGATGTGATCTGTAAAAGAATGACCAGTTTCCCTGATTAAATAAAACATCTGTGACTCACATATGACTGCAGTTCCTCTCATGAGTCCCAACTCACTTCCATCTCAGGATTTACAGAACTGTACTTGAAGCAGAAGAAAATGGTCCCCATAATAACAACACAATGGGACCAATATTTCAAATTTAACTCAAAAAATACAACTCTCTCTCTCTCTGAGGTAGCACATTAGATAGTGTTAGTTCATTGTACTATTTTTTCATATCATCCACAACACAGCATGTTTCACAGGACATTCAGAGCTGTTTTCTGACTTAGGTGAATTGATAAACAAAGTACTACAAAAATGAAAGCTACAAAATCCAAACAGACCCCCCAAAATCAAACAAACCCCTCAAAAATACCCTCAAAACAACCAACCATGGAGGTGATAAAGGGAGAGAGAAAAAACAGAGCTACAAATTCCAGGTGACTTGTTCCAAAACACTTCCCCCCATCCCAGCCCACTCAAGTCCATTTTCAGGAGTAATTACTCCCTTGGCCAAGGCCTACATCCTGATTTTCCTTTCTCCCTTGGGCTTTCAACAGAATCCCTGGCAGAGGATTCTCACTTGCTGCCTCTTGTACAAAATCACCTCTTCAGCCATAAGAAATCCTTCCCTACAGTCCACTCCTGATGTCAGAGACTCCCAGGGCTGTTCCTATTCTTGACAACTGTCCAACATATCACAGAGCTGGAATCATGCCTCTAAGGGAATAAATCCAGAGTATAAAGGTGCTCCTCTCCTGTGCTGTTTCTGCATTAGGAATATCTTAAATATCTTATGTTTGTGTGTACGTAATCCTCCTGCTTTGTCCAGTATTCAGGTCTCCTGGTGAGGAAGAGGTGTCCAAGACGCAGCAGTGGAGGTTCTACTGAAAGCAGAACAGGTTTTGTGGTATTTGGAGAGGTCTTGGGTGGACCCATCTTAACTGCCTTGCCCAACTGTGGTGGGCATCAACAGCATCAGTCACTATCACTGTACCATCATCACGTATCAACCTTGGCCTGTGAGCATCTCCAAAATCGTTAGTTCAAGTTTCTCTATCTACTTTCTTAAGTCACTTGTTACTTGGATAAACAATCTGAATTATTTGCTATTTGTAACCCTTAATATGCATTACTTTGTGACATTCTGAAGCAATCAGGAAATAGACAATTACAAACAAGTGCCTTACATTATAGTTCTGGATGTGGCTGCTTTCTAACCATATATGCAATTTCACACCATCTCTCCCCAGGCAAACTACTGTTTCAATATGCTAGGTCAATGCTTTCTTAGTTTCACTGAAGAATTCAGAAACTTTTCCTTTCTATTTGTTGCTAACCCAGAAGATCCATAATGGATCCAGCTTGGCTGGATATGAGGATGACAGTTTATTAAACTGTGTAAATCAGATATTAGTCACAAGTCCATTGCAGACCTCTAGCAGTATGT
>JANHGN010017261.1:0-16061 GCA_024605025.1 Megaceryle maxima
AAAAAAATAGTTTAATTATTCTGTTCTGAAGGAACTCCTAAGTTAGGCTCCCTCTGTTCCAGGCTTTTATTTATTTCACAGTGTTTCAGTTATAAAGTATTCCCCACACTAGCTGCTGAGATGAGCCACATGCAAGAGAAAAAGAGTCCGTGTCACATTAAATCACCCAGAAAATCTCTTTCCTCTCCCAGCAACATATTCTTCTATTTTGTGAAAACCCTGTTCTGTCAAATGAGCCTTTTGCCATGGTCAGAAAATCACTATGGGTTTGAGCTAAGTATGGTTTGAACTGCCAATAGATCTCATTCACCAGAATTCTTCTTCATCACCTCATGGTTCTTGTGTGGTCATCAGAGCCCAAGAGATGCCAGAGACCTGCGCTGCGATGAACAGCCAGTGTCGAGAGAAACACTTTGGAGTTTCTATATGAAATAAAAGTAGGAAAAAAAAAAAAACCAAAACAATTTGCCACTACAGCAAGTTGACTGTGAAGGAGCAGCTGCAAACTGCTGAGTCTCATCAGGTTGCAATCTTGATTAACATTGGGCAGATCCCCCCTGCTGCGAGAATAAATACCCTGCCTTTGTCAGGGCTCCCATGTAAGACACAATAGGTTATTTCAGTGAAGCAAAAGAACATCAACGTTAATCGAATCATTCCTCCAAATGAATAGAAGTAGCACCCAGAATGTAAACATTTTAATTTTGGAAGGGAATGTCTGCCTGATGGTTGGTTAGCTTTCTAGGTATTTTTTCATTTACTTTGCAAAGGTTCTCAATAACAACACCATCATCATGTGGAATAACATCCTCAGCGCTACAAATACCTATGCTTTCTGTCTTTCCAAGCTAGGCAAAGTCCAGGGAGTATCAGAAAAAGTAAAATTTGTCTTAATATCGCTCAAGAGAGGTTAAAACCTTATGCTGTGTAACTGCCAAACTATGTGATCGCGTTAGTGCTTGGTAGAGGAAACGCCAAATACTTTCCAACTGGAACTGACACCAGGAAACATCTTTTTAAAAATCCTTTTTATACATTGGGATAATTACCCTTAGGTATAAATCTGTATCTCTGTACAGGTGATGAAAGTAGCTTTAAGTATTTTAACAAATTCACGTGTGTACAAAAAAAACAAACCAGAAAGAATAGACATTTATCCCCTTACTGCTTCCTTGTTTGCTCTACAATTAAGAGATTTCAGTACAGAGTTGTACAGTATCTATTTTAAAGCGAGCGTACGTGCAGTGCGATGCCCAGCCAGCTTCTCTTTTCATGCAGTTACTGTTGTTGATCAACACATCATAAAAATATCCCTTGGCTTTCAGTTGTGCTGCATGTCTGGTCGGATCCCGGGGACGTTGTTCCTGTGGGATGTCCCTTTACCCATTAGAGGAACGGCAGCAGAGCTGGTTGAGTTCATTGCTTCTCTTGTAAAGTCCTCAGAGATCCTGCACTAGTGGTAGGTTAGGACTCTGTAGCTCTCTGAGAACACTAGACATGGCAAATGGTTTCCTCACAGAATTTGCTGGTTCTTCACCGAGGCTGCTGTGCTGCTCTTTGTGTGCACCCTTTTTTAACAGTCATGATGCGCTTCTCCACTGGAGGAACCTCTCCTGAATTTCTGCATAGCAGATACCATCATCTCCTGGCAGTCACGCTAGACTACATCTCATCAGTTACAAAATTAGTGGAGATTAAGGTTGCGTTTGTGGTGGAGGCACAGAAGTTTGGTGGTTGGGATTGGATTCCATAGGCTTTCCTGTCCATCCGGATCACTGAATTTCCCCAGTTGCTGGTAGGTGCTGAAGTGGGGAGAACAAGAACTGCCAGCAGTGTGATTAGCAGAGCAAGCTGGTAACGGTGGAGGTGTGAAGCTGACTGTGATAATTCTAATTCTGTGGCCCACGTTCACCAGGGCATGTTGTGATTGGGTGGGCAGGAGTTTCCTACTGCCTGGCTGAAGCCAGAGATGAGGGAAAGCCGGAGCATTTATTGACACTCTGAAAAACAACTTTCTTCCCATCTTCTGTGCACCACCCACTATGTCAGTCTGCATGCCTGGACCAAAGCAGCTTCATGACCAAGCTCAGATCCATCCATCACTTTTGATTGTCCAGCTCCACTTGTCATTGATCTCTCTTCTCCTGTGATTTGAAACTGGGGGCTTCTCAGCTGGCTCAGCAATGGGCCCTGTTTTTCTGGGCCCTCCATCATGTAGCTGGAACCAGCAGTCTTCATCTAAGCTCCCTCACAGTCACCAGACAACCTTTCACTACAGACTTTATAGGAACTTGCACTCAGTTTCTGGTGGCCCTGACAGAGTAACCCCATCAGAGAAAATCTGATACAAACCTTCAGCCTCACTTCTGACATTACATCATTTTATGTCTCTCTGTCTTTGGGCAGAAACAATGTTAAAATTCAAGTGACTTCATTCACTTGAGGTGAAGAGTTTCAAAATGAGCAGAATTTATTCGAGTTTGGAGTAAGGATGCACCTCCTTGCAGCAATTTGGGCCAAAGTGGTTCAGCAGTGGAAAAGACAAAAGCCACTCCTGGCCATGCTGTTTACCACACCGGCCACGTGTGGACTCTCTTTGAAGTCATCCATTGGGGTTTTTTCCTGCCTAGATGTCATAGGTCAATTTAACTTCTGCTGTTTTGTTTACATAACCCTATTTTAGTCCCTTTTTGGGGGTAGGAAGAGCTATGTTGTTGAGCTGGCTGAACCAGCATTTAAATCCCACGTGTATGTAGCACCATATGACATGTGCTTTTTATTTCTTGAAGCCCAACATTGGGCGATTAGGAATTCCCCATGGGCCTTCTGGAGAGAAGGTGGCTGTGGTGACCGTGGATGACTGTGACACAGCGGTGGCCGTGCGCTTCGGGAGCCTCATTGGCAACTACACCTGCGCTGCCCAGGGCACTCAGACTGGCTCAAAGAAGTAAGGATTCCTGCTTTTGCATTTTCCACTCATTCTTTTCTTCCAGGGGGGGAGTCAGCAGTGTGTGATTAAGCACTAAGCAAATTAAATTTGAAAAGCTGGTGGGATTTAACGAGGAAAAGTAATGAGGTTTGGTTTAGTAGATGGAGTTTTTGGAGGCTGCAGCAAGTGTCAGCACGCTGGACAGAATGCACACTTTTGTGTAGATAGAGACACGTGCCCTGTAGATAGAGACATGTGCCCAGATTGCTTGTAAAAGGCAAAAAAAAAAACCCAAGAAGACCTAGAGGTCTGTGCGGGTAGCCCCCAAAAAGCATCAGCCCAGTATGAAAATGTAGAGAAAAAGGCAAATGAAATGTTAGATTTTAATGAAGGTGAAGACTGCAAAGCTTATTACATCCAACATTGAAGTGCTAAGTCCTGTCTTAAAGGGACATGCAGGAGATACAGAAAAGGCCATTGAAAATTGTTAGGTATGAAAAAAACTTCCCTGTCAGGAAAGACCAAAATAGATTATCACTTTTTTGTTTAAAGAGGAGATGGATAGCAAGCAACATCGTGGGGTTATAAAGTGATGAGTGATAGCAGAAAGAGGGTAGAGATAAACATGCTGCTCTAAAATCCCAAGAAAGGGGGTACACCATAAAAATTAGGGCTCATTCAAACTGTCCAGATGATGTACTTTTCACATAGTGTGGGTTTGTCCTGTGGAACCTGCATCCACTCAATTTTATTAAGACTGTGATCTCTAGAGGATTTTAAAATGTCCCTGTCTAATAATTGTCATTGTATCAAAATCTAAAGCATGTGCTGAGCAGCATAAGCCAGCCCCTGGGTGACTGACATGAGAAAGAAGTGTCCTGTGATAGCACTTTTTTCCATAATTTTCATTTGGGCCACCACTTAGGAGAGGTGATTTGATTCTCTGGGTGTATGATGGCTTCTAAGTTAAAAGTTACAGCGTTTCTGCAAGGTCCTTTGAGTACAAGCTCTGGAAGCATTGATGTAGGAGAGGGGAGCACATGGCAACATGGGTAAATGAAACAGCTCAAGGGTGCTTAGGGAAGCAGTAAAATAAAGAACTAAACTAAACAAACAACATGCAAAAAACAATGAGCATTTCGTTGTTTCTTCAGATCTTTGGACCTAACTGGCCCTCTCCTCCTTGGCGGTGTCCCAAATTTGCCTGAAGATTTCCCAGTGCACAACAGGCAGTTCATTGGCTGCATGAGGAACCTCTCTATCGACAGCAAGCCGATCGACATGGCCAGTTTCATCGCCAACAACGGCACTCTGCCAGGTATGAGCCACTACCACCTCCAGAGGCAGTGGCAGAAGCTCTCTGCCAGGCTAGCAGGACTTAGGCTGTTGAAAAGACTGCCTCTGGGAGGACCCCCAGGAAGGGGCAGGAGACAGAGGGGTCTGAAACAGCCCCCTGTTCCCCCATTAGCAGCACCAAGTGCAAAGAGTTTGTCCCTCCAGAGGGGCTGGAGGTGCTGCATCCAGACCTCGGTTGTTTGAGCAAGGTGCAGTCTGCGCCCATGCCAGGGACACACATAGTAGCCACACGTGCAGGATTAAATGGCACACAGAAAAGGACCAGGCTTGTTTACACCTTCTGCATTGCTCTGAGTTTCACCCAGGAGTTTACTCCTAAGGGAACTTTTTTTTTTTTTTTTTAACCCAACTTTTAAATGTCACTTTGCTCTGAAAGGCTGTGGGATTAGTTCATGAAAAAGAATGAAAGAACGTTTCTAGCAACTTTTTAATATATTCTGTTTGTTCCATAAATCAAATTCTGCAGTCCTATAAATCTGAAACCTGTTTTATGAAGGAGCCTGTTGGAGATTCTTACTTAATTGTAGAGAAAATTGGGCTTTTTCAGCCTGCGGAAGAGAGGGCTCCAAGGAGACCTTATAGCAGCCTCCTGGTACCTACAGGAAGGATAGGGAGGGAATTTTAGAAGGGCATGTAGTGACAGGGCAAGGGATAATGGCTTTAAACTACAAGAGAGTAGATTTAGCTTATATCTAAGGAAGAAGGACTTCACTGTGAGGGTGGGGAGACACTGGAACATGTTGCCCAGAGAAGCAGAGGATGCCCCATCCCTGGAAGTGTTCAAGGCCAGGTGGGGTGGGGCTTTGAGCAACCTGGTCTAGTGGAAGGTGTTCCTGCTTATCACAGGGGGGTTGGGACTGGATGATCTTTAAGGTCCTTTCCAACTCAAACCATTTTCTATTTCTGTGATTCTGGAATTGGTTTCCTTTCCATGCTGCTGAAGGTCTGCCTGAGAGCTAAATTGCAGTTCTTAGCTGGGTTGGATTGGTCATGGATTAAGAGGGCAGTCGTAGCATACTCTTCAAACTGCTGTTTTGTCTCAGAGCCCATTTTTAACAGTTATGTCTCTAATTTTAGTCAAACACAAGTTCTTATCTTATGGAAATATACGTCAGGGGGCCATGAAGTGTTTTCTTTAGGATGGTTATTTTTTTTTCCTCATTTGGAAACATGTTTCGATATGGTTTCAAACAATGTAGTGGTGTTACTCTGCTGAGTAACACTGCATCTTGACTTTCCCTGGTTAGTGTCTCAATCAGAGGACAGCAAGTTCCCAACAGTGGTACTGAATCACAGCACCACTCAATCTGTCTGTCACCAGCAGTGGATGCCAGGGGAAGAATCATAGAATTGTCAGGGTTGGAAGGGACCTTAAAGATCATCCAGTTCCAAGCCCCCTGCCAGTGGCAGGGACACCTCCCACTAGAGCAGGAAAAACAGGACAATCATGTAGTGACATTTCCAGAATATTTTCTCTTAGTCCCCAGAGATTTGCAGCTCAGTGACTGTATTTAATAGCCTTTGATGAAATCATCTTTGTGAATTTGACACTTGCCCAGCTCACGTAAACTTTTGCCATCCACATTTTGCTTCCCTGACCTCGAGGATATTAAAAAAAAAACCCCAAACCTATAATTCTCCCATCTTCTTTTTACATAAAAACTCAGATAGGATCATTTAGAGCTTTTTTCTTGTTAAAACCATGCAAAGTAACTTCTCTTACATCTCAGGCTGTGCAGCACAGAGGAACTATTGCGAAACCAACTGGTGCCAGAACGGAGGCACGTGCGTCAACAAGTGGAACACGTACATCTGCGAGTGCCCCGTGCGCTACGGGGGGAAAAACTGTGAGCAAGGTAGGATGCAAAGACCTCTTCGTGCCTAGTCGTGTGTGCACATTTCATTACCTGTCACACGTGTCAAACTGAGATGCTTAAGGGATGGGTAAGAGTGCAATTAAGACTAAAAGTCACCCGTTATCCATTTGAAACTGTTTTAGAGGTCACCTTTAGAGTGAATATGATAGCTGACATACTGTCGGGAGTAACAGCAGCTTTCATTGATTTACTTACCTAGGCAAGCTGTTTCCACAGAACTTGGCAGGTTTTAGTCATTTGTTTATAGTAAAAATGCCTGATCCTAAGCCCCCTTTAAATCAGTGGAAAGCATCCCGCTGACTTTATTGCGCTTTGGCTCAAACCAGGGCTGAGTGTGCAGTTTTAATCACCACTTTCTTGGCAAGAAGGCACTGGTTGCTGTGTAGGAGCACTTTCAGTTTTACTGGGTTTTTCTTTGATTGAACACAATGTGTGTATGTGTGTAAAACCTCCTGACTAAAGGAGGAGGAAGGAGCAGCAGGTGTGTTTTATAGGGCGTGAGGAACTTGCGGTTAGTTTCTTCCCAAGGAAGTGAGGAGTTGTCTTTGTGAGAGGTCCCATGGGGTTGGTGCAGCAGTGGGGTGCCTGCTGTAAGCTGGCACCTCCAACTTTAGTGGAGGGTTATTCGTTTGGGGGCTTCCAGGAAAGCCAAGCTGCTTAGACCAGGCATGGCTTTCCTAGAAGCAGGCCAAGTTCTGGCCTCTGATGCGGACGTGGCAGGTCATAGTTTCTGTTACCCCCCATGACACTTAGCCCAGAATAGTTTGCAGAGGGATCAAGGATTTTGTTCTTCTGATGTGTTTACCTCAAACCAGACATCCTTGCTTACTCTCAGCAGGAGGTGGACTTGGCAATGGTAGGTCTCCAAGCTGAGGTGCACACACCACAGTGATTTGCAAACCACTTTAGCACAGTGTGCCTCGGCCTGGGCCAGATCTAGGTGTTGGCAAGTGCTCTTCACTTGCCTGGGAAGCAGAAGCTTATGAGGAGAAGACACATAATTAAGTTTCTGGCTTGGAAATGAGGATGTGCAGGGCCAGGGGAAAGGAATCATGGAGTCCTTTTCCAAAGAGCCACCTCAAACAGAGCCCAGAGCTGCTATTACTGCCCCTAGCAAGGGACCTACTTTCTGCAGCAGATCAAATATTTTGAGCTCCCCAGGTTTCTATGGAGATGTAATTTTACCACGTATCTCCTGTCAACTGTCTTTGTCAGTGAAGTTCTGGTGTTTTCTTCATGCTAGGCTGGTCTCTGTGGTACAAACCCACAGTGATGTCTCCCAAGAGTGCCAGGGCCCAACTCTGGTGTGAGCTGTACTGGGGGGAAAGGGAAGCAGTACAGAGATTATCCTTCCCTCTGTCTTCATCTCAGTTCTGAAATGGAATTTCAAAATTCAATCAAATGTGTGTTTTATTCATCATTTTCTTATCCCAAACTCAAGACCCAAGCATGCAGTTTGGGATTTAGAAGATCACCTCTGAACTACTCCATAGCCATTCTTGGGAACTCCTTTTAAGTTCAGGTAATAGAGATGATGGCAATCATGGCATCCCCATCTCCCCCCGAGCAGCAGTCTCCTCTGCCTCTAGCCCTGTACATTCCTGCCTGTCCCCTTTGTCATTTGGTAACCCCATGTTCTTGCTGATGCCTCCATTTGTGGGTTGGTTTTGGTTTTTTTTTTTAGTCAGAGGGCAACATGCTGCTTGCTGCTTTGATGACACTTGTGGGCCAAAGTATCCCTAAGGAGAAATTGTAAGCCAAGAAAAAAATTCATTTTTCTGAAGTATGACCAAAGATTTCAGGAGCCTGAAGTTAAAGTCAGGAGGAATCACTGATGCACAGTACTCCTGGCTTTCAGGTTGCTCATCTGAGTGCTCAGATATGATCCTAAAAGCATTAGCTATTTTTAGGCAGCTATTTTTTAAAAAGCCTTAGCTAGAATATTTGCATTCTTCTGTAGGAGTGATTGGCTGATGCTTTTTTCCTTCAGTCCCCTTGGCAATGCTGGATCTGCTTCAGCTTCACAGAGGACAAAGACTTTAGCAGGTTAAAAATCCAACTTTTTGGATTGGCCACACTTCAGAAACTCTGGAATCTGATCTGGACTAGTGAGGATGGGATGTTCTACCTTCACCACCCTCCTAGGACCTGCACACTCACCTTCTGGCAGTTCCCATCTCCCTCTGCTGACATACAGAAGGGAGGTAAAATTAGGGAAAAAATAATTTCACCTTTGTTGTAGTTGAATTATTTTAAAAATCGAGATCCTGCAATGCCATGAAGGTCCAGCAGCTGTGCCCAACTCGCTCTCAGATGGCTGATGTCATAGTGCTAGCCTTGGGCTGAACACCACAGATCTGCACCACAACATAAGCTGTCACATGTCCTATAGCCAGGCTGCAGGTGACATGCTGATGTTGGCAGTGTCTTTCCCCAGGCCCTCTGTCTCCACAGTGAATATCCCTCACAGCTTTCTGGTGGCCTTTTAAATGGAAGAGTCTCTTAAAAGCGTGGGCAGATGCACAGGCAGTGCTTCAAAGTCACAAGCCCTGGGAAAACAATTAGTCTGCGTCACCGATGGCAGGGAGCTGCTGTGCTCGAAAGCACGCGCGCTCACCTCTGGTCACAGGGGTGGTCAGGTCCCATCTGGGTACGTTGGACGTGGCCACCAGCCCCTCCATGGAGATCCCAGGTCCCAGGCATGGGGAAGGACTCGGGGGAGAAGGGAGGTCAGAGGGGACTGACAGATGGGGATTTGTTTTACTAGCAGAGGAAGGTGCACCCTGGCCCCGGGGAAGGGAGGGGAGCTGGGAGGAGGTGTGGGAAGAGAACGGTATTTGCAAGCACAGAAAGTCACCACCGGTGAGAAAAGAAAGAAGGTGCCTAATTGCCATGCCAGTCCAGTTCTCCCAGCAGCTGAGCCGAAATGCTTGCAAACAGCGTTCCCAGCCTCCAGCAGGTGGGAAGCCCACAAGGTTTGCATTCTGGCTCCGCTCTCCAGAGGCGGGTGACTTGAAAATCTCAGCAGTGGTCTAGGAAACCATTAGCAAAGAAGGTGGTCACTGGCACAGGTCACTGCGAAAGCTCGCAGGGCAGAGAAGGACGGAGAAGGCTGATTTTTGCATGTGTGGAGCAGAGGGAGGAAATGATCCCGCTCAGCACTGATGTCCTAGTTACTTTTTCGTTGCTGTGGTGCAGTGCGAGCTGATGGATTGTGCCCTGGCCCAGACAGCCAGAGCTCAAGCTCTGTGTTCAAGTTTTAAGCAAGCTGAGGATATCTATGTCTGGTGGCAAACCATTTTTAATTGCTGTCTGGATTTCAAGAGCAGGTTGAGCTTCATTTTTTCCACCATATGCCCCCACTAGCAGCCGTGGAGGACCAGGTATGACTGCAAAGGGGAGATCACAGCCTGGAGCAGGAGAGAGGAGGGTTGCACTTTGGGCCTGCAGTTAACCCCAGGGTGGGGTGTTTGGGTAACCACATTTGAAAGAGGAGCAAGTGGTGTTACACCTCTAGCTTGGCTAGTGGTAGTCCACTAGTCACTGACATCTTGTTTCTCACTAATATGGAGCTGCAGGACTTGCACTTTCTTCCAAACCCTGCACTCTTCCCCTGTTGTCCTGTCTCCCCCCACTGCCTCCCAGCCTTTACCTTTATAGAGTCCAGCAAGGCAGATGTATCAGAATTTGGAGTTTCGATTTTTTCCTCAAAAACTGCAACTTCACACCAAACTGACTCCCATCTTCTGCTACGATGTCATCCCTCTGCCTTTTTCCAAGGACTTGCCATTTTATAGTAACACATACACATTTGTACATACGTGATCTCTACATCAGGAAAATCCAGTAGAGTCACGGAATCAGAGAGCCATTGGAGCTGGAAGGGATCTCTAGAGATCATCTAGTCCAACCCCCCACCAAAGCAGGCTGGCCTAGAGCACATGACACAGGGTTGCATCCAGGCTGGTTTTGAATGTCTTCAGAGACTGAGACTCCACAGTCTCCCTGGGCAGCCTGTTCCAGGGCTTCGTCCCCCTCACAGTAAAGAAGTTTTATCTCATATTTAGATGGAAACTTCTGTGTTCCAGTCTCTGCCCCTTGCCCCTTGTCCTGTCACTGGGCACCAGTGAAGAGAGCCCATCTCCACCCTCCTTGCAGCCATCCTTTAGATATTTATGGACATTGATACGGTCTCCTCTCAGTCTTCTCTTCTCCAGATGAAATAGTTTCAGGTCTCTCAGCCTTTCCTTGTAAGAGAGATCAGCAGATCTGGTAGTGTGGAGCAGAAAGGGTGGTGAACTGTTAAGCCCTGTCTATCTCACCGACCATCCACGTGGGCTTAGCACATGACGAGATACACGGCTGGGTGCCAATCAGTGGTGGATGTAGCGGGTCTCTAAGGCCTGCTTCCACTTGCAAAAAGCTGCCATGAACTTCACCAGCATGCCTGTGAGCGAGGACATCAGGCAGGGGCTGACGGCAGATTCCACTACAAGGTGCCAAGCATAGTGGAGGTGCCACGTGAGGTGCTGTAAAATAGCACACAGCTCCCACAGCTTAATTTGTGCATCTAAGCAGTGAGGTCAACTAATCCGTGGTACTGTAGCTCCTGTTACCTAAGGTAAGTACTTTAAAAGTCCAAAGGGTGGGTGTTCCCCTCTCTTCCATCAACAAGGTGCTTTCCACTGAAGGCTGTCATCGGTCTGTCCCCATAGGAGCTGTGTTTGTGCAGGGTTAGAGCGGAGGACGATTCTTCAGCTGCCACTGGAGGCATTTAAGGCAGATGATTTAGGCAATTCCACACAAGCTTTCTCCCTGTGAAAAGGCTGCATAGCTGAGACACCCGAATGATCTGTCCCTGGAGTATTCATAATGAATTAATATTTTGCATTGCTGACCAGCCTTTTCCCCTGTGTTTAATCTGTTAATTAGAAGCAGGTAATCAAGCATATGTTGAAAACATCTGCAGCAACTGTTGCCCTCGTACTTCCTGCTCCGTCCACCCACTTGTCAGCAGAACTGTGTCAGTAGAGCTCCTGAACTTACCCTTCTAGGAACATCTGTCACCTGTGTAGTGCCAGAGCAGTGTGGAGGTGCTGCCTTGGAGTGCAGGCACCAAGAGGAGGTGCCTACCCTGCAGTGAGGATAGGTTGTGAATTTACAGTATTATCAGCTGCTTCACAGGAGCTCCTCTAGACTGGCCCCGACTCCACAGTAGATTTAAAATAGCTCAGTGGAAGAGGGACTAGCTGCTTTGCACTATCACCACAATATAGCATCTTTTCTCCTTTTAGCCTTTATCCTGAAGGATATCAACTGTTTCTCTCCTGTCTTTTGAATTACAGCAATGCCTTCTCCTCAGCGTTTCACTGGTGAAAGCATCGTCATTTGGAGTGACCTTGACATCACCATCTCTGTGCCGTGGTACATTGGGCTGATGTTCAGAACCCGGAAAGTCAATGGCATGTTAATGCAAGCCAATGCTGGGGCTTCATCCAAAATCAACATTCAGGTAAAAGTCTGGCTGTCTTTGGTTAGAAAACAGTTAAAAAATTCTCCCCCAGCAGTAGATGTGGCCACATGACTGACATAGCTTCATCCGCCCAACTGTGTGCACATCGAGATGGACAAATTTCTTTGGCCTTTTAGAAAGATCAGTGATCAAAAGAGGATCGTAGAGTTCAGATTCGTTGATTTAAGATCGTTTTTTTCAACAGAGGTAGTAGTGTGCATTAACATAGATGCAAAAAATGAGCCTTACGTGTTTGGAGATTTTCTTGTCAGTAAGGTAATTTAGAGTCTGAATGTCCAAAGTTATACACAGAGTTATGGCAAGTGTTCCTTTCTTTACTCTTCGGGCTCTTTTCCCTTTTGGGTTGTCTTAGGAGACATTATTATCTTGCTCTCTTCCCCTTTCTGCATCAAATACAAAAATGTTGCAAAAAATTGTCACTTTTTTTATTTTTTCAACAGATACTGAACAACTACGTGCAGTTTGAAGTGTACAGTGGCCTAAGCCAGGTTGCTAGCTTGAAGATGAGCCAGTCACGAGTCAGTGATGGGGAATGGCATCATTTATTAATAGAGCTGAAAAGTGCTAAAGATGGTAAAGACATCAAGTACCTCGCTGTCATGTCCTTGGACTATGGGATGTACCAGGTAAGACAGCACCATAACTTTGCCACTGAGCACTACAGGGAAAGCAGGATACAGGACTGTGGGCAAATACTTAGGCTGTGAGCCATGTTCTGCCATGCTTTGTGCCTAATGAAGTTATATTAATTTATTAAGACTGATGATAAGACATCCTATGAACAAGCCCTGTGAAAAGCCACGTTCAGATGTCACACTGCTTTGGTGTTTCTTCTGTAATCTACTGTCAGCTACTGCTTGACTCCATCGGCACGGGAAGTAGGCTGGCAGTGTCAGAGGGGGTGATAGTGCTTCTCATCAACTGTCCTTTGCCTCAACAGAGCACCGTGCAGATTGGAAATCAGCTACCAGGACTGAAAATGAAAAGCATCATTGTGGGAGGTGTCTCTGGAGACCAAGTGTCTGTTCAGCAGGGATTTTACGGCTGTATGCAGGTACGAAAGGAAAAGTAGAGCAACAAACTTAGAACTTTTGAGAAAACACCTGTGTGAAAAGTGGGTGTTTCTTTTTCATCCCTCCCCAAACATTTCTGTTTCCTCCATCAAAATACCTAAGAATCAAAATATCAAAGTCCACCCACTTTCCCAGGTACAAATCTGGTCTCACAAGGGAGCAGCATTTGAAAAAAACCACCACTGGGTATGGCTCATCAGGTGATGTTTCTTTGAAGCGTAGGCTCACGGATTAATGGAAGTAGTGAAACACACAGTACTGTATTCTGAACTGAAGACTCTCATTTCAAAATTCTCATTTTAAAATAATCGTCTTTTGCCACCAGGGAGTAAGAATGGGAGAGACATCTACAAATATAGCTACACTCAACATGAAGCAGGCTATCAAAATCAATGTGAAGGAGGGTTGTGAAGTGGATAACCCCTGTGATTCCAACCCGTGTCCCCAGAACAGCTACTGCAGTGATGACTGGGACAGCTACTCCTGCGTCTGCGACCCAGGTAACGCAGTGACCGTCCCATGCACTCGTCCAGGAGCTGGATCACATCTTCACGCGCCGATGAGAAGAGCAGCAGCAGCAGCAGCATGCTTACAAAGTGTTCTTCTTCTGATTCTTCCTCTTCCAATCATTATTATCTTTCTCTTGCACTCTTGAAACTGCAGTCATGGACTAAGGGTCATTTATTCTAGGCAATGTCTCAACCAAACAGAAAGACAGTCCCTGGACCAGCGGGCTCTTTCCATGCACCTCCCCTCCTTTTCTTTCTGTCTGTTTTCTTTTTCCTTTTTTTTCTTTTTCTTTCTCAGCCTTTTCTGCTGTTGAATTCCAGTCTCACACCCTGCATCCTAATCAAGATACTTTGAATGTTTTCTCTCTTTTGGTGCATGTAGCCAGCACATGCTGTCAGCAGCCAGCACAGTCACCTCCCATACACACAGGGAGAGAATACAAAACCATTTGTAACACATGCCCTGAATATAAAACTGGCGACCAAAGGCACGAGGATGCCTCAAGCATGTTAACAGACTGTAAAAAACCCCAGTCCACTATCTTTTTTTGCTGAGAGGGAAAAGAGTACCTTCTTTCTGACAGTATCTCAGGGGGATCTGCTGGTTATTGAAGATGTGTTACTAGTTTATAAGCTTAAAATAGATGGTCTTTTGGAGACGTGCAAATCGTAAATTACAACGGTTGCTGTAATTTTATGACCTTGTCTCCCCAGGGTACTTTGGAAGAGACTGTGTTGATGTGTGTAACTTGAACCCATGTGAGCATGTCTCCACGTGCGTGCACAAACCTAGCTCATCCCATGGCTACACCTGTGAATGTGGACAGAGCTACTACGGACAATACTGCGAGAGCAAGTAAGACGACTATTTTTTGTTCTTGGTTTCCTCATCTTTCCAGGTAGCTCTCCTCCTAAGACAGCAGTCCTCCAGCTAGCTTCCTTTTCTGCTTCGGTTAGCTTCCCTGTTACAGTTTGAGCGTTCACAGGGCATGGTGTTTGCAGGCTCCTGCCCTTTGGCATTCCTGAGCTGTCTTCCCAGAGGCCAGGCAAACCTCCTGAAAAGCTCAGCTGCTTTTCTTCAGCAGCAGCTCAGGGGCTTAACCAAGTGTACGTTGTTAGGCAGCGCTGCATCTGAGCTGTGCCTTGAATTGGGCTTGGCCTGAGTTTGCTCTGCACCTCTCCTTCAGCTCCCCCAGCACACACCAGCTTCCCCAGCACACGCACAGACCTATAGGGCTATGCACACAGTTAGGTGGCCTGTGGCCAGATAAAATAGCTTTGCAGTTTGGGTCCAGTCCCTGGGCTGGCAAAAAGCCATCTCTTCTGGACAGCATGAGAGGCCCGTGTCCTGTTGCTGTGTGGGAGAAACGTGACGATTCCCTCGTCACCGTCGCCCTGCTCTCAGATAAGCATTCATCAGCCAGCCTTAGCTCAGAGACGGCGCTTTGATTTAATACGGGCCATTCATGGCGTGCAAATGAAGTTCATTTGTCTGCCCATCTAGGAATAGCTCATGTGATGCTTCCTTCCCTTTGAAAACCACACACTTCTTCCTCTGCTTTTTGTTGTGTGGGCTTGCAAACGTCGGCCGGGCTGTTGCCAGATTCATCTTCCATTCCTCTGGATTAGTGACACACAGTCGTCCCGTGTCATTATCTGCTGACACGATGTCAAGTACAGCATTGTGGGTTTTCATATTACAAAGCAGAGAAGCACAAACCTGGCAATTACCATAAACAAAATTCGGCATGGTCATTGAAACAGGTGGAAAACAGCTTTTCTTCCCTAAAATGAGCAGCAGGGAGGGGATTCCTTGTGCATTGTGCTGAGCATAGACTCACCAGTGTCATCCTTCAGGCTATTGCTTGACAAAGTCTTCCAGCTAGCAGAGGCCTTGGCCACTGTGCCAGCCTGTTACCAGGTCTCTCCTGGCCAGCACTGGTGTTGGAGCATCTGTGGGACGAAGCGACTCAGAAGCTCACCCAGAAGAAACAGAACCAGCAAAAATGAGCGTTGTCCTTCAGCAGGGGTGTCTTTTGGGTTGCTGCACAGCCTCCAAAGAGGTGTGCTGCTCCACTCATAGTCTGAATCATACTCTTTGATTCATAGTCCAGACCAAATCTGCCAGCCTTCCCTCCTCCATGTCCCCCAACCGCATGTCCTCTTCCTCCTCCCCTGTGACAGACCTGTGATGAGCTGGCTGAAAAAGCCAGACTGGCTGAAAATAGTGACTTTTCTTTATAGGGTGAGCTCGTAGCCAGCTTTGCACCTGTGCTGGTGTCCCCACAGATTGGACAAGCACTTCTGCCTGTGGCAGGGCTGGGACAGGAACTCATGGGGATGGATATAAAGTGTTGGGGAGCTGCACCCTGAGGCTGTTTGTGGCAACAGGTAAAGCAGGGTGTGAGCTCAGCACCGCCTGCAGTTGCCTGAGCTATCGAAGTGCTAGCACAGCCTGCCACAGGCTGTCCAGCCTGCACAGCCAGCTCTTTCCCTGGCAGGAGACTGGGGCTGGTGGCACCAGGACCACTTCCACTAGGCAGCATGGGCCCCATCGCCCTCTCCCAGAGGAAAGAGCACTTTATTTGCTCGGACAGTTGTAGACTCCTTATAAAGAGGAGCTGGTCTTGGAGACATTTAAAGAAGCATTCCCTCTGGGGTTTCTCCCCAGTTCAAGAAGGACAGGGAAATATGTGATGGGACATATCAAAGATGCTGAAGGGACTGGAACATCTCTGCTGAGGAAAGGCTGAGAGCCCTGGGGCTGTTTAGCCTGCAGAAGAG
>JANHGN010017261.1:20745-34728 GCA_024605025.1 Megaceryle maxima
GGTTATGATTTTGTTTAAGTAGAGAAGGTTTACATTAATAGAATTGGTTATGATTTTGTTTAAGTAGAGAAGGTTTACATTAATAGAATTGGTTATGATTTTGTTTAAGTAGACAAGGTTTACATTAATAGAATTGGTTATGATTTTGTTTAAGTAAAGAATTGGTTTACATTAATAAGCAGTTTAAAGTTGAATTAAACTAAGTGTTCTGAACTGGTCTTGTGATTGACTCTTGTGATAGTGTCTCTTCTAGCACACAGGCTACCAGGCAGGGGTACTTAGAGGAATTACATGTTTTAAGTTAATTTGATGAAACATTCCAAAAAAAGTAAGCTTTACAATAATGAATATTCAGACTGAGAACCTGAGGCTTAATTGTATTCACCTAATCACAGAAATACTGTAGATCCTGTTCAGTTCATTATAGTTGTTATTGAAATATTAGTAATTACGTGGCTCAGACACATGCGATACGTTACGTGCCAGTTAACTAGCACAGTGTAAAATTCAAATTGCATTACTTGCAATTCACTGTGAAGGATCCACAGCCAGGAATCCCATTGTAAAATGATTTGATAAATAGTACAAAATAATAGGCTAAATTAAATGGTAAGCTGGTCCCAGATGGTTCACAAGTGGCAAAAGGCAGTTCTACGTGTCGGCTGAAATGTTCACCGCGTGCGAAGGTGCCGAAGTGTCGTGACACGAGGGCAGCATTTATCCTGGGAGGTCTTCCTATGCAGGCTATTGCACAGAAACCTGAGCAGGGATATGTTTTCAGAAACGTTTAGGAAATGCAGAGTCTTTCTTACATTTGGTATAAAGAAATTACTGAATTCGTTTGTGAATGTTAGAGCAGTGAGGCTGAGAACGGTTGGGCAGATGCTGAAGCTTGCCTGACTTTCCTCTAAAGCCTGTGGAAAACAATTCATGAAGATTAGGAGTCTTCAACTTTTCTCAGACAGGAATTCCAGTTTGGAAAATGAAACATGTGAGTAGCTCTAAAAAACCTGAAGAAGCAGGAAATCTGCAAGTCTGGGATATTTGAAATCTATGCAGCTTTACCCAGCATAATTCAGACCATTATAGCATGAGCGCTTTGTTTCCTTCAGGAAACGCAGTTCGCCACTGCAACATCGAGAAGGGTTGGCTACCTCCTGAACTTTTCAACTGCACCACCAGCGCTTTTGTTGATCTAAAAATCATGGTAAGCTGTGTTTTCTCATTTTTGCCTTTGTTTTATAAATGATCATCAATTCAGACTTCAGTTTGATATCCCTACATTCCATCTTTTGACTGAGTCCTTGAACCCCTTCATTTCCCATCAGGACCCTTTGTGCTTTTCTGTCTCTCGCTTGCATTCTCTACTGATTTGTCCTTTCTCTAGACACCGTTTGGATCAAACAGCTCCTCTGCCCAGATTCCCTAACTGATGATTGTCTTTGTAACTGGAATGAAAAGAAAAACCAAAACCAGACCTAGCTGATTGCTTTTTTCTTCCTTGTCTCTGAATCAGAATGAGAAGTTACACCACAATGAGACCAAGTTGGACGGAGACAAAACCATACGGATTGTGAGAGTGCTGCAGAATGCCACCAAATACACACACAGCTTGTATGGCAATGATGTGAGGACAGCTTACCAGATGATGATCCGGGTCCTCCAGTATGAGAGCCAGCAGCAAGGGTTTGACTTGGCAGCCACAAGGGATGTGGAATTCAATGAAGTAAGAGAGAGACTATACACTGCTCTGAGCCTTTACAGTTCCCCTTAAAAGCTTTATGGCAATGGAGAAATGAAATTTGTCTTTGACCAGGGTGGAGTGAATATCATGTAATGGCTTAATCCGTTTCACAAACAAGCCAGTCTTCTCAATTTAGAAGGGAAATCTGGTTATGTGTTTATTCCACACATGTATTTGCATTACACCCTTGTATCTGTGTTACCCACGCATACGTGCGTAACATGTATCATAGAAAGTGCTGTGATAATAAATATCATAGCAACAACCAAAAGCACATTCCCCAGATGAAAAAATAATTAGGTTAATGTGTTATTCCTGGATAAAATAGCTTGGTTTGTTTCACCTATATTCAGTTTTGTTGGAATACCTGCCTAGAGTGATTGTTTTCCTTTAAACGTGCAGTGAACTAACGCTGAGCCAGTTACTGACTCTGAAGGTTTCTTAGAATTCAGTTTGGAAACACTTGGGTTCTGTTTATTGAAGAGTTGGTACATTGGAAGACCCTTCACACTGTGTTGATTTTTTAAGTGATGCAGGCATATACAAAATGCATGCAGAGGGCTTCTGCTAGTCAGAGCATTCATGAAAGACCCAAAGAACTGGCTAGATCTGGGGAACTAGGTGTAGCACCCCAACCTGTCTGGGCGAAACACGTAGTTGTGGTGGAAAAATGTGAGCTATGGAGGAAGTTAGTAGTTTCCTCTGAAAAAAAAGGTCTGAAAATGTGAAGGTTGGATGACCTGTGCCATGCTCACAGAGCTCTTGTCGTTGCAGCGTGCGCTGCGGGGTAGTGCTGTCCATGCTTGCCAATACTGTTTCCAAGATCTCAGCCACAGCACAGCACACAGTCCAAGCTAAAACATCCTGCTGGACCTGTGCTAGCAAAGCCCAGGGCTTGTCCACCAGCGTAGGGATGCTGGAGCAACCCTCCACGGGCCAAGATTGGCCTCTGTGCTGGCCAGAGGTGGTCTGGCTCTCTCTGAAGGTGTTCTACACCCAGTTCACTTCTCACAGCACTCCAGGAGGATTAGCCATGGCAGGCAGACTTGGGGGTGAATGTGGAGATCCTGTGCCAGGCTAAGCTATGCCAGGAGAGGACATCCCTGGAGAGGTGGAGGCAGGAGGAAATGTGGCTGGAAAATTCCTCAGTGTCTTGGGCCATACAGAGAGTGGAGAAATTCTGAAGCATTTAACTTTTTCAATGCACCAGATTTTAAGAGATTTAGTTTTTCCTTTCCTAAGGAGACGCTGTGCTGACAAACTTTCACCTGCAGGCTGTGGAATGAGTTAATTCCCCCAGTCAGATCTTGAGAAGGAACTTTGGGTTTAGTGTGTTTTGTTAATTAAAAATAAGAACAGTAAGGGGAAAAAAAAAAAAAGCTTTGGAAACGTCTGCTTTAATTTATTATTTGCTGCATTTGGCACTGAAAAACATACAGATGATGTTTTCAAGAACTCCCTAATTATTTTTAGGATAGGTCAGGAATTTGAACACTAATCAGTAAAGCTCCTGAGTAAGAGGAGGCAAGATCCTAGTCAAGGGAGCAGAAGGAGAGAAGGAGTTTATTATTTTTTTTTTTATAGTCTCAGGTAGAAGCCTGAAAATTAGATAATAAAAGCCCATAAATAACATTCACAAACACTGAGGAGGCCTGGTACCAAGTACAGAGTGTGTCTCCTGCGTTCCGGGGCAACCACGGAGTGCTTCTCCCCCTAGATAAAGGAAGTCGTGCTGGCAGCTGCTTTTATCTCAGATAAAAAAAAAAATCTCTTGCAACCTCAGACAATACTTAGAGAATGTAGCATCTTCCCCATCTGCTTCTAAATGAAGCCTAAATATTTGCCTTGGCTGTTTTAGAGCTTGAGGTGATTAATTCCTCCCATCATTTATGCAAATTTCACCTTGCTTAGGAATTAGATTTTGACACAACAATGTAATTCATATATACAGCAAGATTAAAAACTTCTTAGCACCGTTCCCATGTAAGCCATTTAACATTCTCTCTTGGCATCTTCAATTCAGCCTGAGAGTCTCTTTGCATATTCTTGTAACAAAGGGCAGAAGGGGCAGGCTCTCAGGTAGAACTTATTTTTTAACACGTGGGGGGTAAAAACAACGTGATTTAATTTTTCTTGTGTATTTTCAAGTTTCTATAAGCTAGGTAATGTTCACTCTTGTCATTCTTCACCGTGTAAGTTGTCCTGGTTATCCGGGAATCAACAAACCATCAAATTAAAGGAGAAAGCACTATTGCTGTCTATGGCTTTCTTTTGATTTTTAGCATATCACATTATTTAGATTTCTCTGGGGGGGGGTTCTTCAGTGCAAACACCAAGCACTCTGCTTTTCTTGTCTCTCATCTCTCCGAGACAAAGAAAACACGGTTAGATTTTCCTACTGCATTTCCTTCCTAGGTTTCCTGTCACAAAGGGGAAAGAAAGTAGGCAGTTCTCTTACAGCCTCCAGTTTTGGCTTACTTTGCTCATAAAACGTTTGGAGGGATTTGGTTTATGAAACAAAAAAAAAAAAACCTCAGGGTGAGTAACTGGTGTGCATATTTTCATACAGGGGAACGTGCCTCCGTTCAGATATTTCATTATACACTCACCTGAGGCAGTAATGCCAATCACTTGCAATATTCCTCACTTGAAACCCAGCACTTTGTTTGCTTCATAATTTAGGCTTGTACTTTGTTTCTCAGAATATTATCAAAGTGGGTAGTGCTCTCCTGGACCGCAGCAATAAGGAGCACTGGGAGCAAATTCAGCGGACGGAGGGTGGCACCGCTCACCTGCTCAGGCACTACGAGGAATATTTCAACAACGTGGCCCAGAACATGAAGAAAACTTACATGAGACCTTTTGTCATTGTTGCTACTAACATGAGTGAGTATCTGTTTTGAAAACTACTGGTTTATATAGGAGCTTTGAAAATGTGTTGGGTAGAGGTGCTAGCTATTTGGTTTAGTAGTACACACTGAGAAACAACATAGTTGGATTTCCTAATCTAGTCAGTACATTCATCTCACAGAATCTATTAGGGTTGGAGAGGACCTCTAGGATCATTGAGTCCAACCTTCACCCTGACATCTCCCTATCCACTGGACCAGAGCCTCAAGTGCTACGTCCACTCGGTTTTTAAACCCCTGCAGGGATGGTGACTCCACCCCCTCCCTGGGCAGCCTGTTCCAGTGCCTAAAGTCAATTGAGCCTTAATCCATATCTCTCAGTTGCCATGGGGGCCTCCTGGGAGATGTCTGATTTGTTCTCCCTCTGAGCTGTGCCACTGCTCTGTGTGGCATTTTGTTGCAGCCACAGTAGTGTACAGATGGTAGGAAGAACAAAGTTTGCAAGTAAAAGTAATGCCTTTTGAGGCTACCTAGTATAGTTGAACACAGTAGATGATGTATTTGAAAGAACCACGCCACCACCACCTGAAGAATTACAGCAGTACAAAAAAAAAACCCGATAAATCCTAGAATTGATTGTATACCTCTGATTTTCACATGCCTTCCTAGCCTGGAACATCTCCAGAAAATCCTCTTCTGCAGAAATTCCTGTGCTGAAAGGTATTTTCTCAGAGTCACTCATCCACACCTTCAGATACCCTCCCTTACAAAACCCATCATCAGAGTAAAATCCTTGGGGTCCAGAATAATGATTTAGGTTGGAAAATACCTTTAATCAAGTCCAACCATTAACCTAACACTGCCAAGTCCACCACTAAGGCATGTCCCTAAGCACCATGCCTACGCATCTTTTAAATACTTCCAGGGACAGCCTCCACCACCTCCCTGGGCAGCCTGTTCCAGGGCTTTACAATCCTTTCAGTGAAGAAAATTTTCCTAATATCCAATGTAAACCTCCCCTGGCACAACTTGTGGCCATTTCCTCTCATCCTATCACTTGTTGCCTGGGAAGAGAGACCAAGCACCACCTTGCTACAACCTCCCTTCAGGTAGTTGTAGTGAGTGAGAAAGTCTCCCCTCAGCCTCTTTTTCTCCAGGCTAAATAACCCCACTGGCCTCAGCCCATCGATCCAGCCTGTCCAGATCCCTCTGTAGATCCTCCCCACCCTCAAGCAGATCAGCAGTCCCACCCTGCACTTACAGGACCGTGGGGCACCTCACGGGTGTCCCTGTGGTACGCGTGCAGGTGAAGCACAGCCACCACAGCCTGCTCAGCCTCCTTCCCCATTTTCTCCCCTGCCCTCTCTATTTCATTTTCTGCCCAGGTACCAACAGTCTGAGCTGACTGGAATCTGCCGATAGTCCTGCTCTGAGTGGGCAGTGAGACTGAGTTAGGTGACCTTCAGAGGTCCCTCCCAAACAACATTGCTATCAGCTCTTTCTTTTAGAGGTGGTCTACGTTGTTATCAGCCTGAGCTTGTATTTAGCTTTTCAAGCTGCTGCTCTTATTTCAGACCTGAAGAAGGACTCACGTGCCAAAAAGCTTGTCTTATTTTCCCAATTACACCCACTGGTATAAAAGGTGACTTCACCTTTGCCTATAAACCTTGTCCATAGGGTGTTTCACCTCCACAGTCACAGGGGCATAAAAAGCAAAGGCGTGAGTCAGTCAAGCTACACAGGTGTAAAGTCCTGCTCCAGCTCCAGGGGGGGAAGGATTATTGTCAAACCAAGCCAAAATCAAATACTTTGATTTCTGTTTAACAAACCAAATTTGAAATAATTTGCTTTTGATTCAGAATCAAAATATTTTTGTCTTCACGCTCAGGAAAAAAGTATGCTCAGTACTCTTACCAAACTGAACTGAGATGAAAACAAGCCCCAGAATTTCCTGCAGGTTATAAATCCTGATTTTTCTGACCAACTCTTCCTGGGTAAAAAGGCGTGAGCTTGGGAGGAATAAGGCAGCTCGAGGCTGAAAGGGGTCTGTTTTCTTCTGAAGAGTTTTTCCAGGTGAACATGGTGTTAATGGAGTTTCCTCATGGCTCATCTGGGAGTTTTTAGAGACTGGGAAAGGAATGGGAATTTGCAGATCTTAACTTGGGTATTTCTTCGTATAGAAACTTGCAGTTGATCACAGCCCTCAGTGTAGGGTTACCCCCAGGACTTTCAGCTTCTCACTTTCATTAGAGCTTCTAAATTGGCACTCAATGACTTCTCTTAAATGGGAAAAGTTCAAGCCAACTCAGCTGCTTTTAAGTATTTTGGCTGTTAGACAACAGGCAGAGCTGATTAGGTGAGCCAGAAGGGAACTGCTAGTGTGGAGGAAGGAGAACTGGCGGACTAAGGAGTAGTCCCAGGTAAACTCAGGTTATTTTCTTTGCTTTGCTGACTTTGCAGTTTGACAGATGCAGAAGAATGGTATTTCTGCAGCAGCACATTTTGCCTTCACTACACAAAGCAAGTCTGAAATTGGAACGTGCCACGTACAGAATCGTAGAACACCAGGTTGGAAGGAACCTCCAGGGTCATCTGGTCCAACCTTCCCTGGAAAAAGCACAGTCCAGATAAGGTGGCCCAGCACCCTGTCCAGCTGAATCTTAAAAGTCTCCAGTGTTGGCGAAACCACCACTAACCTGGGGAGATTATTCCAGTGGCTGATGGTTCTTATTGTGAAAAATTTTCCTCTTGTTGCCAATCAGAATCTCCCCAGGATTAACTTGTGCCCATTATCCCGTATCTTTTCCTTGGGAGTCCTCATAAAAAGAGACTCCATCTTCTTGGTAGCCACCCTTTAAATATTGGAACATGGTGATAAGTTCTCCCCTAAGTCTTTACTCAAGGCTGAACAACCCCAGTCCTCTCAGCCTTTCCTCATGTGGCATCTTCCCAATGCCTTTGGTCACCTTTGTGCCCCTTCTCTGGAGCCTCTCCAGCCTGTCAGCTTTTTTGCATAGCGGGGTTCCCCACCCACCACACACCATGTGTCTAGACCATAACACATCCGTTTCTGAGGCTGTGAGGAACCATATCAAAAAGAAATCCAGGTAGACAATGTCCACCACTCACCCCCCATCAACCACGCGGGTTACTTCATCGGAGAAAGCGGTCAGGTTTGTCAAGCACAGTTTGCCCTTGGTGAATCCATGCTGCCTTTTCCCAATCATGTGCTTCATCTGACTTGTGATAGCCCCCAGAAGGATTCTTTCCACACCTTTCCCAGGGACTGAAGTGAGACTGAGGGGCCTATAATTTCCCAGCTCGTCCTGTGAGCCCTTCTTGCAAAGGGGGGTGACATTAGCCTCCTTCCAGTCTTCTGGGATGTCCCCTGATCACCACAACCTCTCAAAGATTATGGAGAGCAGCCTTGCAAGGGCATCAGCCAGCTCTCTTAACACCCTCGTGTGGCTAACATCAGGGCCCATCATTCTGGCTGTTCCCAGGGTTTGCAGTAGTGTTTTCCCAGTACAAGATACTGTCTTGTGAATTCCTTTCAACTGCAAAATAACTTTATAATTTGATAAAGGTAACCTAATGCTGACACATAAACTTATAGTTGTCATTTCAGGTATTAATAGAGAGAAATTGAATTTGACTTTGTATTTGGGGTTTTTAAATGTCTTCTCTATGTTGTGCAGAAATTTTCTGGTCGTGTTTCAGTTTGTCACTGTATCTTATTTGAAAGCACTGAGGTTAATTTAATGGGAAACTCTTTTCCCCCAGTTATTGCTGTTGACATCTTTGACAAGTCTAATTTCACGGGAGCTAGAATACCGCGATTTCATGAGATTAAAGAAGATTATCCAAAAGATCTGGAGTCATCTGTTGTCTTCCCTGATACACTGTTCAAACCTTGGGACAGGAAAGGTAAAAATCCTTCTGCTGCTGTTTGGAGGGCAATTTTGACTTAGCTCCCAAGGAGTGTGATTAATCCTCCCAAAGCAGAGCGGTACTCGGGTGAGAGCAAGGCGACCATCTACACAAGCAGACATTATGTAGGGATGGAGCAGCTGCACGTGCTTCTGAGGCATTTTGCCTGGCGGCAGCGACGAGACATGGGGGGCTGTGTAACTGGCTGTACCTGTCTGTCAGGTCTGGCTCCAGGCCCCTCACCGCCCTGTCAGCGCGCGGGAGAAATGCCCTGCCTCCGTTCCCACCGGGATAGGAGCCTGCGAGCCCCACAGCCACCTTCCCCTGGTCCCTGCAGAGATGGAGGGAGGCGGTGTGGGTGATGGAGAAACCAAAGAGCCATGTTAACAGAACTAGACAGCAAATAAGTGTGGAGCTGTGCAGGGAGACTGATGATGAGGGAGAATAGCTGGGGAAATACCCGCTCCCTAGTCTGTGAAGTGCCCCAAGATTGCTGAGAGGAGCCACTTGTGGAAACAACAGCTAGTTTTTAATAAGCTAATGCAACTTTATGACTTCTTCCTCAGAAACAGGGCACCTCCTTGTATGACTTGTATCTTTTCTGTAAGAAAAAAGGAAATGTGACTTCTAAGAGATACTGTCAAAACCAAAAGCTCATTATATGACAGAATTAGCTGGGAGAAATCCCACGTGACCCGTTGGCGTATTCATAACGGTAGCGTTGCCATGTATAAAGGAACGTGCAATTTAATAGCATGCATAGTGTTTTAATGTTCCCCTTTAATCATACAGAGAGTTATATACTTCTGGATCTTCCAGGTTAGCAATAGTTCTAACCATAATAATAATAATAATAATAGTTCTAATGAGACTGTGGTTAGTCATGGTTCGATGGTTATCGATTGTGAGCTGCGTAACTATGAAATGTGCTAAAATCTTAAGTAAGAATATGAAATACAACATTAGTGCTATAAGCCTAGAGTTAGGACAACAGCAGCATTTCTGTATCCTTGCCAAGCAAAACTGGCAGTTTAAATGGTAGCTCTGAAGTTGTGTGGGAAGAATTTAATATTTGTCTTCATTCCGTAGCAGTGCCTACAATGAAGCCTTCAAATCACAAATTGTCCTCTAAAGTGAGCAGTGATGCACTAAACCCCGAGACTGCTTTTGCAAAGAGAAGGAAACGACACCCAGATGACTCAACTCATCATACTGTTGCCATGGTCATTATATACCGATCCCTGGGACACCTCCTGCCTGAAAACTATGATCCTGACCGAAGGAGCTTGAGGTAAACATCAAACCTCTTTGGCAGTTGTGCAGATCCCTTCTTCCACTTGCTCTGAGTATGCGGGGGTGACAGAGCTGCTTTGATACTGACCAAATGTCATCTGTGCTGCAGTTGTCATGGCAGCACTGTGTCTTGTCCTTCTCTGGCACGCTGTGGGACAACAACCATGTCAGTATTGCCAGCAGCTTTTGGAAACACAGCTGTGTGGAAGGCTGGTGGTGCATCTGCTTCACTTTCTGAGTGGAAGCGGACAAAAATCTTTTCTTTCCAGAACCTACCAAAGTTTTTTTTAAGTTTAAATCACTGTGCAATTTTTCTCCTTCTACAGATTGCCAAACCGCCCTATTATTAACACGCCTGTAGTGAGCACAGCCATTCACAGCGACGGGAGGCTTCCTCCCAACCTGGTGGAAAAGCCCATCATAGTGGAGTATGCCATGCTGGAAACAGAGGAGAGAACGAAGCCTGTCTGCGTCTTCTGGAATCACTCTATCATGTACGGCTCCTGCTTGCTTTAGGGCTGCGCGTGGCAACTGTCTCAGTAGCAGAGAAGTCCTGCCCAGGAGGGTAATTCTGGAGGAAACCCCTTTTTGCTCAGTTTATTCAACTGGCAGCTGCTTTCTGGTGGAGCAGAGCCCTGTAGTCATTTCCCACCAACCTGAGAAAAATGAAAATAATCGTCATAACTCCTGAAACAAAGGATTAGCCACATAGTTCCTAACAAACACGGTGCCATCGTGGCTTTCTGCAGAGTTCATTTTCACCCAGCAATAATAAATCTCACAGTTTCCTTGTATTTGCTCAGGCTTTTTGCCCAGAGCTGTATATCTGAAGGAGCACAGTCCGACTGCAGCACCTGAATTCATGGCTCATCCTGAGGCCCCTAACTCAGGATTCTCATTGCCCCATGTCCTCTTTTTAGGAGGGCATCTCCAGGAGATTCAGTTCTTCCATGGACTGAATCTTCTGATAACTCCAGTGACTATGGACAGAGTCCATGGCAAGCAGGCACCCACCCTTGATGCCTCAGTCAGCTGCCAGTGCAAAACATTACACATCCAAATCTTCATACTGGTAAATAAAGGAGGACTGAGGCTTTGCAAATAAAATCACAGGAGTAGAGCTCATAAATTTCAGAATCTCAGTCTTTTGAATCAAAAGTCAACCCAAAGACAGCTGCACTGAAAAAAAGCACTTTCATTCCATCAGCTAGTATGGACTTGGTTTCATTTGTTTTAGTGAAAAATTGGAGGGAGAGGAAATGCCTTCTTTGGGACCTTAGACCTCTTCCAGTTGTTAGGAAGCAATCGTAATACAGAAGCAGAACATAAGGAGAGAGTATTTTGAGTCTCTAGGAGGGAAATGTGAAGGAAAAGATGACATATTCTGAAAATGTCTCACTCGGGTCTTTTGTATGCAGTGAAGTTAAAGATACAGACACTTTTCTTGAAAATCTGAAAAAGGTTAAGAACTGTACAGGCTCATAAGTGTTTCGCTGGGTTTATGGCATCGTGGAAACAACACAGTCCTGTTGGAGATCTATCAAGAGTGTGGGTAAAACGAGAGAAAATGCATTGAGAGTTAACATATATGCTCTGTATGATTTCACAGTCCTGTAATTATTACACATGCAATGCAATGTTCAATCTTAAAACCAGATGTATAGCAAAAAGATGCTATTATCTGCCCAAACTAAGAGGAACAGCTGTTACTTGTTTCCTAATAACCCCCAAACTCTAGGAAACCTATGGAATAGCCCATTAAGAGGCATTACTCAATGCTGGAAATCAAAGAGCAAACTAACCTAGGAAATGTTTGCCTCCTAGTCGAAAGCTTCAGGAGATTATATCATTGAAGGGATTGAAGAGGCAACAGAAATCTATTGTGTTCACAATAATAACCTGCTCCCTGTGTGTACAGGTGATTCTGCCAATTATGAGGGAATGGCAAGTCCTTTTTTCATAAATTTTTAAACATCGTATGGGCTTGAATAACTCATTAGCTGTAAAGTGATTCATCTATTAGCTATTTGCTGGCAGCTTCAGTGGCATTGTTGTCTGTTACCTCTTCCTACAGCCACAGTTAAAAAGCAGCTCTTAAACTGCGTGTAATGGAAGAGGCTTTGAAAAGTGAGTACTTCTCAAGAGAAAGTGATGTTAAAATTGTTTAACACACATTTTACCCCTGAATGAAAAATATGTCCTGTCATATCTAATTAAAAACTCTTTCAGTAACTACAAGACTATTTTTATTACTCATTAACTTCAGAACAGAATAATTAATATTGATACGAAACAATTTCTGAAGTCAGTGGAGTTAACCAAAGCTGCACAGGGAAGAATTTTTAAGGGAGCGGTTCCTCCACAGTGTTAATACAGGAGATTTCCTGATAGGAAATTATTTCCTAGTTTTAACCTTTCTTGTGCACTTTTCAAACCTTTCTTGTGCACTTTTCAAACCTTTCTTGTGCACTTTTCAAACCTTTCTTGTGTACTTTTCAAACCTTTCTTGTGTACTTTTCAGAGGAACACTGGAACAAAAAGTTTATTGCTGAAGCATATTTCACGTAAGAGCTCTACAAGCGGTGTCGAGATGTAGGGAAATAGAGATGACTCAAAAACCTGTATCTCTGTGGGTCTGATATTTTTTATCTTTGTTACATCCAGTTTCCTCTGTGCAATCGCTTCCCCATGTTGCTTGCGTGGTCACTGACCCAAAAGCAATTTTTTTTAATTTGGGTTTTTTAAACTCAAAACATTGTTACAAGACCACAAAATTTGGACAGCAAAGCCAGCTATCGTGTCATAGGCTACTTCAACTAAAGGCTTTTTAAGTTATGATGCTCTTCCACACAGGTGAAATACAAGTGTTTCTGTCTTGGTACTGACAGTCGTCTCTGGTTGTACAGCACGAGCTGCCCCGGAGAGCAGTAGCAGCAGGAGGTGAGGGGAGATCAGAGGATGGCTCTCAGAAATACCATTTTTTTTCCTGCAGGGTTGGCGGGACAGGTGCCTGGTCCTCCAGAGGGTGTGAGCTGTTTTCCAGAAACCAGAGCCACATCGCTTGCCAGTGCAACCACATCACCAGCTTTGCTGTCCTGATGGACATTTCAAAACGAGAGGTGGGTGATGGCAGGCTCATGATTTTCCAGGGCTTTGGTTTTCAAGGGCTTTGATTCAGAGCTTGAGCTTGAGCTTTGAGCACGACTCAGAGCATCGTCAGCAGATCAGTCCCATGTGGCAGGGTGTCAGGAGTGCATTGCCCCCTGCCTGACAGCACCCACCCCTGGATCTGCTTCTTACCCAGTCAAGGCACCCTCCAAGTCTGCTCATAAACACCCAACATATCGAGTGACTTAAGAGATGGCATCATCCACTTCTGTTGGTCCTAAAGCAAATCTCTACGTTGGCTCAGTGGTCATGAAACCACTGACAATTCAAGTGGTAGATTTGACTGAAGGAAAAGGAAGGAAAACCTGAGAGAGGTCCTGTCAATCTGTCTTTTTACAGAACGGGGAGGTGCTTCCTCTGAAGATCGTCACTTACACAACCGTATCCATCTCGCTGGTGGCTTTGCTGATCACCTTCATCCTGCTGGTCCTGATCCGCACACTACGTTCCAACTTGCACAGTATCCACAAAAACCTGGTGGCTGCCCTTTTCTTCTCGGAGCTCGTCTTTCTTATTGGAATCAACCAGACTGAAAACCCGGTGAGAGTTATTCTGTGCTTATTGTCAAGCTTTAAATGGAGGGACTCATATTGTGACTTTTACCTGCTCCTATCTATTTCACTTTCTCTTCTTTTTCACTTCTGCTTGGCCTCGTAAGTAATGTGAAAAACAGCAGACTTTTAATATATTCTTGTGTGGTTTGCACCATTAATAGTAGTGCCAGGAGACGGGACTGTGTCTTATTTTCAGAGCCAACAGCAGCCCTGTTGAAGGCTTATCACAGAATGGTTTGGGTTGGAAGGGACCCTTCAAGGTCATCTGGTCCAACCCCCCTGCAGGGAGCAGGGACATCTGCAACCAGAGCAGGGTGCTCAGAGCCCCAGCCAGCCTCACCTGGAACAGTTCCAGGGATGGGGCAGCGACCACCTTGCTGGGCAACCAGGGCCAGGGTCTCACCACCCTCAGTGTGAAAAATGTCTTCCTTCTCTCCAGTCTAAA
>JANHGN010017261.1:34828-52124 GCA_024605025.1 Megaceryle maxima
CGTTCCTTAAACACCTCCAGGGATGGTGACTCCACCACCTCCCCGGGCAGCCCATTCCAGTGTTCTATCCCCCTTTCTGTGAGGAAGGGCTTCCCAAGGTCCAACCTGACCCTCCCCTGGCGCAGCTTCAGGCCCTGCCCTCTCCTCCTGTCACTGGGACAGGAACCTGTCCCAGATCCTGGTATGTGAACCCTGAATACAAATTTCTTCCTTCCTTTCCATCAGTATATTTTCTGGTTTGCTTTGTCTGTTGAGTAGGAGACTCTTCAGTTTCTCCTGCAGCAGGTACCTCACAAGCCCAAGCAACTCCCAGTGTTGACCAGTAGGTTGTCACCTATGTGTTGCTGTGCAGGTGCTGATCTGCATGTTGCACACCCACCGTGGCCATTCTGGAGAAGCCACTTGCCAGGCATGGGACAGCTTGCTACATCCAGGAATCAGTAGGAAACCTGTCACTTTGCTCTGTGCCTTCCAGCCACAGTGGTTGCTGGCATTAGCCCATCCTATCTGTTGCCAAAGCTCAGTGCAGGCACCCCCAGTATTGTGCACGTGAACAAACTCAGGCTATGAATGGATTTGAGCTATATGCCACACAAAAAGGGTGTATGCTCTGCACCTAGAACCTCACTGCTATCTTAACTAAGTAGCATTATGGGTGGTATTGCTGCTGGTTCTTAGGAGCACCCGTCTCAAAAGTCATGGCTGCCATGCAGGCAGGTAGGAGACAAATGGGCAAGGGTCCCAGCACTGCCAAGCTTCACAGTCGCCTGTACCAAACTGGCAGTAGATGGGTGGGGATGACATGCAATTAAAAGAATGTCCTTAGCAGATAGGAAGAATATTCCAAATGTTATTGTAGGGACTATCTGAAAACTCTGAAGAAAATGTGTCTTCTAGAAATCTGTTCCTGTGCATGTTTCAATCTGTATTTTGAGAGGGAAGTGCAATCTTGAGATGAAAAATGAACCATGCTGATTCCACATTGTCCAGGCAGCAGAAATGGGAGAACATTCAGTGAGTGTCAGCACTGCTGGGGTAATAACACCATGGTGCCTCACCACGCAGCCTCACTTGCTGTATAACTTGAGCCTGAAGTGCCACCCTGGATTCTAATACTCATTTGAGCTATAATGTATATTAGAAAGTATCTGACCTTGACTAATTTTAGTTCCCAGTATCTGGGTGCTGTCAAGACCTTTTCCTAGTAAATCTGAGAGAACTCTTGTATAAAAATTGTCTTCCCAGGAAGCCTTTGCTCAATAGCAGTTCTTTTGGAAAACCCAATAAAATTAAGCTGCTTAAATTCTTCAATTTCTAAGATTTAGTTTCATCTCTTGCCTATTTGAGGTTTTTTCTGGGTTTTTTTCTGGGCTTTGTTCCCCCAGTTTAGCTTTTGAAAAATTGTGAGTGCTAAACTGGACAAAGTTTTCCAACTGGTTCTGTCACTTCCAGTCCCCTATTCCAATATTCCCCCGCACCAGCAGCTCCCATCCCTTACCTGCTGCTGTGGTGAGATCTTCTTCAGTGACCTTCCTTCTGGGATATGGTCTCATGTCACGTGTGACCCATGTTGTCTTTGTTTCATATATTTATGCATATTTACAGTTTTGCATATTAAAATAACTTTGCTCAAATGAGCTCACCTGGCCGACTGATCCACAGTACCCTGTGTGATGTGACCCTTCCCAGGCTTTCTTGAGCACACCACTCATTTCACTGCATTTCACTAGCAAAGAGTTTGTAGTCTTTCAGTTCTCTGAGATGAATACTGAGGAGCAGGGGGCCAAACCCACATCCCTGCAGAATCTTACCCAAAATGATGCAGTAATGCAGTTTGATGGCTCCTCATTTCCAGATTCCTTTCATAATATCATGAAGTAGCAAGCAGAGGTTTATGGGTGGTAGGACAGTTTGTTACAGTAATAGCACAAATCCTCGGTGAGATTGTTCTCTTTTGCTCCTTGGCATTTTCAGGCTTTGGGGCTCGTGTTGTGGTCGTGCCTGTGCTGTTACCAGGACTCAGTGAAACCCCTCAAGCCTTTAACCCACTTACAAAAATCTTTAAATTACAGAATATATTTCATGAGGCAGAAAGCCACTCCTTACAGCCTAGCCAGTCAATTTGAGAAGTTAGGAGGGCTGTAAGTCGTGTCTTACTTGAGACAATTATTCATCTGTCTGTATGGAATGAGAGTTGTCTAACGAGTCATGCACTGATGAACATAAAGAGGTAAAGAATGCCGGAGCACAAATAATGCTGCGCTGCTTGGCACCCAGCCTGGCTTTTATGGGTTTCTGTAAATTAACAGTCACATTTCTGGGTGAGGTTTTAATCTTTCCCTGGACTATTGATAGAAAGTGATTTATTTTCTTTCTTTTTTTTCTTACCTGAAAAAGGTAATGTTCAGGGCAGCAGTCTACTCATACGCATGTGCAAGTGGGAACAAAAAAAAAGCCCTGCCTACATAGAGGGAAGAAAGGTCTTTTATTTGGTGAGCTACAGTTTCAATACCATTGGTGTTATAATAAAGCTGATCCAGTAAGTGAACACAGAAAGTTGGCGGTCTTCGTACGATTCCTTCGCTCGGCAAAGTTAAACAGGGATACTTATGTTTCTGAGCATTATACCATGAAAAAAACCCACTACAAAGTCATGCCAGAATCCAAAAGCAGGGTCAGTGCTGCACAGGAACAAAAGGTTCCAGAACACAATGTAAAGCGTTTTGAAACAAAAATTGAATGCTTACACAAAGTGCTCTTAATTCAAGCTTATCAACAGCTCCTAAAGCAAATCCTTTCCTTTGCTTCTGAAGGGAGGTTAATTGTGAGATTTCGATTCGGGTGTCGCATGCTTGTGGTTGTTCCTCTCTTCACCCATCCAACTGTTAATTTGGGAGGGGGAGCTGGTTAACAGGTATTGAAGAAGAGCAAGTCTGTGAAGAGCAGAGACATCAAGGTGGCCATTTAGTCACAAAGATGACTTCAGCTACCAGTTTGCCCCACTGTAGCTATTACTCCCAGTCACACTAAGGACGCGGTCTCTTTGGTTTCAGCAGGTCCTTTACTTTTGCTGCTCTCAGCTTTGCAGACCTGAGGGGTTCACTTTGTGCTGCTGACATAGAATAAAAACCAGATCTGTACCTGGGACTGGAAGCTCCAGATCCCCTTGTTCCTAGCCAAAGATGTGAACTACCCGGCTAGGACTGTTCTGCTTGCTTGCTGTTGATCCTTGTGACCTCTGTGCCTGACAGCCTCAAGAGAAGGGTAGAGCCAAGAACTTCTGGAGCCAGAATATCCTACATCCTGATGGTCAGGGCAGTTTTCTGGAGTGGTTGAGAAGTTAAACCCCCCTGCTCAAGCCAGGTAGAGCCTGGAAGCCACTCTCCCACTTTGTGGTCAAATACCCTGATTTTGGCATTAGGTAAATGACTGATCTGCAGAGTAGGTGGTGATCTGCTTCTGGCTGCATCATTTTAGTCCAGTGATAACAACCAGGCGTCCTCTGTGACGTGTTGGAAGTACAGATGTGCAGTGTCTGCAGGGTTCATCAGTGTAGGGCAGAGCTGCAAGGACAAATGAGATGGCCACTGCCTTCCCCCATGGGTGCATCCATGCTTTTTCTTCTCAGTCTGGGTTTTTTAAAAGACTCCCAGAAAAGAAGCAGTAGATGGAACAGAGCTTTTCAAACCTATGACACAGGCACATAGGGGCAAAATGATCTGCTGATCCTTTGTTAGATCATAAAATCATATCAAATTTTGCCCATTTGTGAGACAGAAATTGCATTTAACTGATAAGAAAATGCTGCAAAGACAGGCTGGATTTCTTTGGTTAAGGGCTACATACCATCTGTTGTTCGTGTTCAGCACATTCACTTTCCTGGACTGAAGCTTCATGGATTTCTGGCCCCAGAAGTGAAGTTTTTCAGAGCAAGAAGAACTTCCTCAGGGAATGGCCCTAAATTGGAAACCTAAGATCCTCTCACACCTCCCCTTCCACCTCTGCCAAGCACAGGGAGAGTTTCTTTGTTCTTTTTTATCTACTAATATTGGGCATAAAACATGGTCTGCTTTAAGACAAGACAAAACTGTACCAAAGTAGCACATTGCCTTGGAGAGAGAGAGATCTCTGGAAAGAATGAAGTAGCAGAGAAAGAGAGACTCATACCCAGGACAGTGCAGAGGGTCTGCCTGCAGCCTCCGTAGCAACATCCCCACCTCCTGCTCTGCACCAGGAGAGAGAGACAGGAGCTCTGCCAGCCCTGCATTCTCTGTGAGCAGGACAAAAAATGTTCAGAATAGCCCAAACCCTCACCTCTGTAGCAAATATGTAGATAGAAATTAGCCACAGAATGTGGAGGGCAAGAGCAGTAACCAAAAGCATGTTGGGTTGATAGGGTAAAACTGAAGTAGATTCAGAACAGAACACATCATTTAAGGATAGATAGATAAATAAATAAATAAAGGCTTTCACAATATTAACAGCTTTTCTGAAACTCTCCAAAACTTAATCGATGGCAGTACATTTGTTCTGCCTAAACGTTTTTATTACACTTGCCTTCAGCTGCACGTCAGAGCTGGTGACTCAGCAGCCTGTGACTCAGAAGAACAAGTCTGATTTTCCTGCCTTTTCCTTTCTGCAGTTTGTGTGTACCGTGATCGCCATCCTCCTGCATTATTTCTACATGAGCACCTTCGCGTGGATGTTTGTGGAGCAGCTTCACATCTACCGGATGCTGACTGAAGTGAGGAACATCAACTTCGGTCACATGCGGTTCTACTACGTTGTTGGCTGGGGCATTCCTGCCATCATAACAGGTACCCTCGACCACCCCAAAACAGCTTCATTTCCCTTCCCTCACATCTTCACTGGCCGGGTTCAGGAGTTACCCCATCCAAGACGGTTAGGGGTGCACTCAGCTATTGCTGTCAGTTCAGTGTTTTCCTGAAGGAGGGCAACACCAGCACATCCAGCCTGAATTTGGCAGGTCTGTGTGCCAAACAACTACTGTGATACTGGCAATTCTACAATAACATCAACGTAAGTGCACCCAGATTAATACAAGACTTAGTAACATTGCTTGGGAAAAACAGTATTTTTATTTTAACAGCTATGCTGGTAGCTGTCATAAATTTTTCTTCCCTGTGCCTGGTACCCCAGGGTATGGACACACAGTCTCTTGGGAAGGTAGCAGCAGTGGCTTCAGGAGCAATGCTGCCCACAGGACATTACTGCCCTTCGCCGGACGTTCCCATTGCCTACACTCAACCAGAAGTAAATGCTTCCCGAAGGGGATTTCAGCAGCTCTGTTTTACTTGGCATAAAAATCAGCTAGGAATACTCAAGCAGCTTTTTTACTTGGTTTCAGATACAAAGGCAATAACTTCCAGTTGAGGAAAAGTAATGAAAAGCTGAAGGCAGTAATCTTTCAAACTGTTCCAGGGTGATCCACAGGAGCACATCCATCTCCGCCCTCACCGTGCCTATTTTTGCAATCAGACATTTCCAGTGCTACCCTAAGCACACGGTGCTGCATTAATTCAGGCAGACAGCTCCTCAGGAACCGCCTTTCGCAGAACAGTTGGAGTGGGGTTTTTTTGGTTCAACTATTTCAGCATCTCTCTGTTGCCATATGGGAAATCAGATCATAGGGAGACGGTTAACTTTGATCCAATTACTTTCATTTGTACAGATAACAACATACTGTTAGCAATGGCAGAGGTTTAGTTGTCTCTCAGATCAGATAAATAGCTGTCACTCATATACACTTGGAAAAATATTATGGAGCAAGTTAGACTTAAAAATATACGGGGTTTTATTCTGTGTGACTTAAGAAACCATAATAGCAAACCGGTGTTGTTCACACAGGTTAGTTCTCTCTCCAGACAGCTGCTAAGTTTTTCTGTATCACCTCATGCATAGATGATTTTTACTTCTATCAGTTGATCCAGAACACAGTGAATGGCACAGTCCAGACGATTCTGCCACCCCAGACGTATCCCTAACATCTTAAACAGAAATCATCCTTGAACTTCTGAAGTATTTCAGAGCTGTGTAACTTTTATCAGTACATACTGCAGTGTATTCGGGAATGTTTTAGGTGCACTCAGATAACTGGCAGCATCATTTCTGGCAGAAAAGAATTATCATCCTTAAATAGCAATAAACGATTTGCATTTCAGAACACATAAACCCATAGAAGAATTTTGTCAGAAGGGTTTTCTGTTTCATGTTTAGTTTTCTTCCTGAATTTTGAAGTAATTCAGACCTTCTCAACAGCAGTATTGTGCAATCTAAACATTCCAAGTACACCATCTTCACACCTTTCCTACTTAGATATTGTTCCCTGTAATATGGAACTATTCTGCACTTTTACAACTGTGAGTTACAGTTCCAGATTGTCTCCTGTAACTTAATCTGTGAGTCCACCGAATTTGTGGTTCACTTAAATGAAAAATCAGATCCCTATTACTGAACGAGTCTGAGGATTTTGTGAAATGAAGGATGAAGAAAACTAAGCTTTCAGTTTACCCTTCCAGGTTTAGAAATTATCTGAAGAGAAAATTATTTCATCAGAAATAGCACAATGTGGGATTTCTTGCCCCTGGATAACTTTGTTACTGTGCAGTTTTTTAATAAGTTTCTTTTATCAATTTTAATATCTAAGTAGTAAAAAAAGGTTCCAGCTTCATAACATGCATCTTAAAACCATTTTTTTTTATGAGAAAAGGTTTGTGTCTGTTTCTTAGTAGTGGAAAATTCTAGTTATGGTAAGGAATTTTAGTCTTGGACATCCAAAGGACTTTGTTTTGTTTGAAAGATTGCAGTCTAGCCCATTTCATCTCTACCATAGCTATCTTGAAGAAAAAAAAAAAAAAATTTAAAAAGAACCTTCAGTGGAAGTAGCTTTACTCTGTTTTGTTTATTTAGTGTTTCTGTTTTCCATGCTCAGACTGACAAGATGGGACATGGTGGTCCTAAGGCATCTATAATGTGACTACTTGCAGAAGGGAACCTTGACCTTGGAGGAAGAGAAAACCTAGTAAAAAGTTTACATACAGAACACTCTAATGGGGAAGAAGCACATTTAATCCCAGTACAGAAAAGCAAATTGCCATGAATACAAGCAGGGTGGAGGTTGGGAGAAGGCTTACAGCCATCAAAAGGGTGTGGATCAGGAATATTCCTCCATGGGGAGAGACGGTGGAACATTTTAAATTTGCTTTAAGCTTGCTCATTTAATAATGTAGCTTGATCCATCTAGGGATGGAATTTATGACTTCCTTGCCTCAGGAGCAAAGTGCTGGATTTGGCAGCCAGCAAGATCCCTCCAGTTCTGTGTGCCTTTGTGGTGACACGCCAACCAGTTGGCATAGGTGTGCAGTAACTGCTTTGCCATGGCGACTGTGGCGCTCGTGTTGGGACAGGTTCCTATTTATATACCCCAGAAAATGACACTTCCCAAATCTATTTGCTGTGAATGCTAAGTGAGGACGTGAGTCAGGAGGGAAGTGAGGCTGACCTATAGTCACCTGAGTCACTTTCAGCTTCTGAGCCTGCAGGAGCTCAGAAGGGTCAAAACATGCCCCTCTGGCAGCACCTCCCCATGGCGTGCTCTTGGCATGTTCCTGGGATGGGTGCTGGTCCCCAGAGGATGCTTGGCCATCGGACCAGCAAACATCAGCGAGCTATCGCACAGCCCACACACTCAGTCTGCTCAGGACAGCCAGGCTGCAGCATTTAATCGATGTGCCAAACTAGTTCTCTGTATGACATCACACTGGCTTAATTCTGCCTGTGGGTGAAGTGTTATTTCAGATGTTGTTGAGTGCAGTAAAATTCGAACCACGTACCTGAAGATTGCCATTTGCCCCACTTGTTTAATGGAGAACTTTAGGATTTTGAGAATGAAAAAATGCTGCTGTCTGCCAGTTACTCATAGAACCAGATGTTTGGTCAAACTGCAGTTTAAGTCTTGCTAATGGGGAAATCAAGTCTTGGGAAACAGACTCTGTCTATAGAATTACATCTGTATAAAATACTTTATGGTCCCTTAATCATTTATGGCTAATTCTTTCTGGATGGCAACTGCTGAAGGGGGTGGTGGAAGGACCAACGGGAGCAGGGAGGGAGACCAGTCCTATCTCATTCCACATTTCAGAGAAAACAGATCCAATATCCACTGCTTTGCCAAAGAGCCAGTTTAATTGTCATAGACCGTAGGCCTGTACCAGATGTGAATATTGGCTGTGGGCCAGCTTTAAGCAACAAGAGTGAAACGCAGCTACCTCTCCCTTTCTCAGTGTCTTTTCATCAAAGCATGTAGGCTTCAAGTCAAAAAAAGCTGTTTGTTAACTCCCAGGAACTCTCCTTGTGGTAAGAGCACGGCCGTCAGCCTTGACCGTATGCTTGAGTCAGGACATACGCTCAACACAACAGGTGCCCCCGATGCCCAGACAACGTCCTGCAGCCATTTACCATATGTCACTGGCCACAGGCCTTGCAGGGATCAATTTCTGTGTCTTGAAGAAGGCAGACCTCTGCAGACAGGGTGCACCTGTCTCAAAGGGGGAAAAGGATCTTTGCACAAGAGTTGGCTGGGCTCATCAAAAGAGCTTTCAACTAGATTTGAAGGGGGAAAGGGATAAAACCAGGCTTGCTAGAGCTAAGCCCAGGGGCAGCATGCCAAAGTGATGAGGTTCTTTGGCCTGCCCTCTCGGTGGAGGTAGGGGACGGAGATCTATTCAGCAGCAAAGATGCAGGGGTTGTTGATGCATTAGAAGCCACAGAAGTGCCTGAGAATGGCCACATGAGAATTAGGACTTGTCCCCACAAAAAGGTGGTGGGATCAGTAGCCCAACTGAAGCAGATTTACACCAATGCATTCAGCATGGGCAGCAAACAGGAGGAGCTGGAAGCCATCGTACAGCAGGAAAAGTATGATGAGGTTGCCATCATGGAAACACGTTGGCGTGGGATGACTCGCACAACTGGAGTACTGCCTTGGATGGGTATAAACTCTTCAGAAGGGATAGGCCAGGAAGGAGAGGCCATGGGGTAACCTTGGATGTTAGGGAGTGTTTTCACTGTCTAGAGTCCGATGATGGTGACAGTAAGGTTGAGTACTTATGGGTAAGAATTAAGGGGAAGGCCAACAGGGTAGATATCATGGTGGGAGTCTGTTACAGACCACACAACCAGGATGAAGAGGCAGGTGAAGTATTCTGTAAGCAGCTGGGAGAATTCTCACTATTAGTTGCCCTCGTTTTCGTGGGGGACTTCAACTTTCCAGATGCCTGCTGGAAATACAACACAACAGAACAGAAACAGTTTAGGAGGTTCCTGAAGTGTGTGGAAGATAATTTCCTGACAAAGCTGGTCAGAGAGTCAGCTAGGGAACGTGCATCTCTGAAACTGTTTTTCTATGGACAGAGAAGGACTTGTAGGTGATGTGATGGTTGGAGACCACCCTGGTCATAGCAATCACAAAAAGATAAGAGTCTTTGATTCGTGGGGAAGTAAGCAAGGGTGTCAGCAGAACTGCCAGATTGGGTTCTGGAGGGCAGACTTTGACCTGTTTAGGACACAGGTTGACAGATTCCCTTGGGAGGCCGTCCTGAAGGGCAAAGGAGTCCAGAAAGTCTGAACGTTCTTCAAGAGAGAATTATTAAACGTGCAGGAACAGGCCATCCCCTACGCCAAAAGACAAGCTGACAGGGAGGAAGACCAGTGTGGGTGAACAGAGAGCTTTGGCTGGAACGTGGGGGTAAAAAAAAAGAAAAAAAAAAAGAAAAAAAAAGAGAGAGTTTATGATCTTTGGAAGAAGAAACAGGTAGCTCAGGAGGACTACAAGGATGTCATACAGTTATGCAGAGAGAAAATTAGAAGAGCCGAAGCCCAGGTAGATCTTAATCTGGCCACTGCCATAAAAGACAATAAAGAATGTTCCTATAAATACGTTAACAGCAAAAGGAGGTCTAAGGAGATTCTCCATCCTCTGTTGGATGCAGAGGGAAACACCACTGTGTTTCCAAGGATGAGGAAAAGGCTGAGGTACTGAATGCCTTCTTCACCTCAGTCTTTAATAATAAGAGCAGTTTTCCTTTGAGCGCCCAGTGCCCTGAGCTGGAAGACAGGGACAGGGAGCAGAATGAAACCCCCATAGTCCAAGAGGAAATGGTCAGTGACCTACTACAACACTTAGACACACACAGGTCTGTGGGGCTGGATAGGATCCACCCAAGGGTGCTGAGGAAGCTGGCGGAGGTGCTCACCATGCCACTGGCAATTATTTACCAGCAGTCCTGGATAACCAGGAAGGTCCCAGTTGACTGGAAGTTAGCAATTGTGATGCTCATCTACAAGAAGGGGCAGAAGGAGGATCCAGGGGAACTACAGGCCTGTCAGTCTGACCCCAGTTCCAGGGAAGGTTATGGAGCTGATCATCTTGAGTGCCATCCCGCAGCATGTACAGGACAGCAGGGGATCAGGCCCAGTCAGCATGGGTTTATGAAAGGCAGGTCCTGCTTGACCATCCTGATCTCCTTCTGTGACAAGGTGACCCACTTAGTCGATGAGGGAAAGGCTGTAGATGTTGTCTACTTGGACTTTAGTCAAGGCTTTGACACTGTCTCCCATAGCGTTGTCCTGGAGTAAGTGGCTGCTCGTGGCTTGGACGGGTGGACTCTTTGCTGGGTAAAAAACTGGCTGGATGGCCAGGCCCAAAGAGTTGTGGTGAATGGAGTTAAATCCACTTGGTGGTCAGCCACAGTGGTGTTCCTCAGGGCTCAGTACTGGGGTCTGCTCTCTGTAATATCATTATCGACAACCTGGACAAGGGGATCAAGGGCACCCTCAGTAAGTTTGTAGATGACACTAAGTGGAGTGAGAGTGTTGATCTGCTAGAGGGTGGGGAGACTCAAGTAGTAGGTCAGGCTGGATCAGTGGGCTGGGGCCAACGGTGTGAGGTTCAACAAGGTCAAGTGCCAGGTCCTGCACTTGGGTGGCAACACTCCAGGCTTGGGGAGCAGTGGCTGGAAAGCTGCCCAGCAGAAAAGGACCTGGGGGTGCTGGTGGACAGACAGCTGGACATGAGCCAGCAGTGTGCCCAGGGGGCCAAGAGGGCCAGCAAGATCCTGGCCTGGATCAGGAACAGTGTGGCCAGCAGGAGCAAGGAGGTGATGGTGCCCCTGTACTCGGCACTGGTGAAGCCACATCTGAAATACTGGTTCAGTTTTGGGTCCCTCCCTAGAAGACAGACACTGAGGTGCTGGAGCTTGTCCAGAGAAGGGCAGTGAAGCTGGTGAAGGGTCTGGAGAACTGTTCTTAGGAGGAGCAGCTGAGGGAAGTGGGGTTGTTTAGCCTGGAGAAAAGGAGGATGGGTAGAGACCTTCACACTGTCTACAACTACCTGAAAGGAGGTTGTAGCGAGGTGTCAGTCTCTTTTCCCAGGTAACAAGTGATAGGATGAGAGGAAGCAACCTCAGGTTGCACCAGGGGAAGTTTAGGTTGGAGATTAGGAGAAAGTTCTTCATGGAAAATGCCATCAAGTGTTGGTCTTTTCCAACCTAAGTGATTCTACACTTCTGTGATTTTGCAGGTCAAAGACATCAATCCCAGTCCATCGCCGTATGAGCGAAACGTAGGCCACCGAATCAGGCAGCACAGTAAATCAGCAGGTGGAGGTTAGAGACTCAGAAACTTTCTTGCAATTGTCCAGGCTCTGAAAAATAAAACAATAAAAGGTATTCTCTTAACTCAGTTGCCCTGGGGGCATTAGCAAATTCCATTTCAAACAGCACTGAATGCACGGTGAGGTACGTGGGATGGCAGCTCCAAATGAATCCCGCCTGAGCTCAAGCGGTTAACTCCTGTTTGCTCCCAGGTCCCTTTGTCTCTGGTGTTATTTTAGTGACAGCAAGCACACAGCAGTTAAGAATGCACTTTTTTTTTGTAGTAGTAGCACAGACATCTCCTCAGTTATGATTCATTTCATTCTGCTGCACAGGCTTATTGAAATTCCTCAACATGTCACTCGCCCTCAAGGCTTCATCACACTGTGTGAATTTGACTATAAAACTGTGCTCAAACAGAATTCATTTGGGACTTGCATTTATTGTCATTTTTATGCAGCTGAACTCTGTTCTGGTAGGCAAAACTCGTGGTATCATTTGATACGGAGATAGGTTTTGATTTACGGAGCTTTTATTTCAATATTTGCCTTGATTTTGACTTCCTAGACCGTCCCATGAACGCATTTTGCCGTTATTATTTTGCTTGTCAGGCAGCGATTTGGAAATGTGCCTGGTTATACAGAAGATCTCAGCAGCACCTTTCTAATGTACTTTCTCTTCATTTTGTGACCCAGGGCTTGCTGTTGGTCTGGATCCACAAGGCTACGGGAACCCTGATTTCTGCTGGTTGTCTGTTCATGACACCCTTATCTGGAGTTTTGCTGGGCCCATTGTAATTGTTGTAGTTGTAAGTATGGTGGAGTTGGCATCTGGGGCTTTCTTTTGTTCTGTCAAAGAGCGGTTACAACGCAAAGCAACTGTATTCTTCACATTTGAAGCCTATGTACTTGAGCTTGTCTCTTTTGCTTAAACAGATAAGACATGAGCTAAGCGCCTGGAAATCAGAGGGCTGCTTGCCAGTGCAAAGATTGCTTGTGGAGTGATGGCTGTATGACCAGAAAACAATTTATTTTTTCCAGTTTGCTCTGTTCCATGTTTGAAGGGTTGGTTGGTGAGCTTACTAAACAGAACAAGCTGTTGCAGGTCACTTCATCCTGAAGTCCTGGAGGAATATTAAATAATTCCAGTTTCAGGAATTTAAAAGGATGGGCTGGTGCTTAACTTCTCCCTTAAAGCTTCCTTCGGTTAACAGAGCACCAGAAGATAAATATTAATGGTGTGACTGTCTTGAATACCAAGTGCAGTTCTGGTCTCCTCATCTCAAAAAGTATGAAGTCACAAGTCATGTCATCAGAAGCATGGGACAACCCCCACTGGAGGACCAACTAAGTGGACTTGGAGCCTTCAGCCTAGAGAAGGCAAAGCTGCAGAGAAGAGGGAGGGAGAAGCCTGTAGTAATGTGGTGATCCGGAGAAAATGGCTGTAGAGAAAACTGTTTGGTGTCTTTTCCAGTGCCAGCAGTAGCAAGAGGTGGCATTTTCAGAACAGACGGGACAAGCTGCATTATTTCTCCACAGCAAGTTAAGCTAGAAGCTCCCAAAAACAGGACAGTGCTATGTTGTGATTTGGCCTAGCAGAAACAAGGTGCTGGGCTGCGTGGACTCTGGTCTGGATCAGGACAGCCGTTCTTGAGTTTTTATCTTTCACTCAAGCCTCTTTGCATAGGGCAGTCTTACTGGGTTTCATCCCCGTCAAGTCCCAGGATGTTCTTGACTATGTTGGCTTGAAACAAGATGAATCTTGGAACTTAGAGACCTGTGAATTGAAGGAAAAATATTCTTGGCACCACGAACCATTTTAGGATAAAAATTGCATTTTCATTGAAGCCTGAGCTCTTGGCAAATGTACAGAAAGAATCCATGCTGTTGTTTCAATTTCCCTTTCAGATAAACACCGTCATCTTTATACTAGCAATGAGAGCATCGTGCAGACGACGGCAACGTTCATTTGAAAAAAATGGAGTCCTGTAAGTCTGGGTTCAGAAATGTGTGAAATGTTTTGGTGGGGAATAATAAAGGGACGAGATTGCCTAAAAGCAATTGTTGGAGTGGGAAATAAAACAAGTAGTTGGAGGAGACAGTCAACGTTGGTAGAGGCAATTGGTGCTGCTTCACAAGCATCTACTCCCGGGGTTCCCTTGGAGGCTCTGTAAAACCTCCACCGTGGTGCTCTGCACCACCACCAAGGACAGGCGGGAGAAGGGATGGGGGAAGGAAAGGTCTGGTCTCTGGATGGCATCATTACGGTCCTTCCAGATATTTCATCATGCTCCCCACTACACTGGCACTTCACCTCCACCCACAGCACGCCCAGCTGGACATAATTCTGGATCTGGCTGTGTTTGCCCGTGGCTCAGAAGGGTCTCCCCTCACGAAAGCCCGGGTTACCGGCCCGGCCGTGGCAGACACCCGCTGAGGTTCCCGTGCTGAGGGCCAGCCTCCCCGTACCCTGCTCCCCGTGGGGTGAGCAGAAAGCCTCGCAAGCTGCAGCCCGCCACTTTCTTGAGCTGCCATGGCAGCCTGTTCCCAGTAACTTCTGTTTGCCCAAAGCTCAGAATTTACCCGTGGACTGAGGTGTGACTAGCTAGTGGCAAGACAGCCCCTGTGGGGTTTTTTTTTTTCAAGATAGGTGGCTGTATGAGATTTCAAAAGACTTCTTCTAGCTATTTATTCAGCCCTGGCTGTTGGGTAATTTTTTTTTCAGTTTCTCTTTTAAATCTCCTTAAATAAACAGGAGTAGAATTGCTACTCGATGGCAGCTGTTTTACCTAGGGTGCAAAACTTTTGCCATTAGAATTGTGACCATCTTTTGCAAGTGTCTGTAGAAATAATGGTTTTAAGCAAACAAGGGTTCCCTTGAGTGCCCTTGATCCAAAATCCTGGGCTGTAATGTTGAGAAGGAATGTGAGAGTGAACTTGACAAACAGAAAGGAGATGGATGTGGCCATTTACCACCCAGATCTCTTCCTCAGAGTCAACAAGGCTGAGCAGCGTGAGCTTGGCAAACAGCCTGGTTGGTTTGAAGGAAACCTTGGAAACAAACTTGAAAAGAAATCACCTTTTTTTTTTTTTTTTTTAACCTGAATATGTTAAGTGGTTGACTAGTGCAGTGAGAGAGTTGGGAGCTGAGAGCTGGTGAACACTTGCCCTAATTTTCCCAAAGGGCTTTTCCAGTTGCCAGATTGCTGGTACCACCCACGTGGGGGAGTTGGGCTGACCTCCTGTGTCCTGTCACACTGCAAATGCCCGTCTGTGTTTGCTTCACAGCTCTGTGCTGCGCACAGCCTTCCTGCTCTTGCTGCTCATCAGTGCCACGTGGCTGCTGGGGCTGATGGCCGTCAACAGCGACGTCATGACATTTCACTATCTCTTTGCCATTTTCAGCTGCTTGCAGGTAAGTTGGATGGTGTCTTGTCCGTGGCAGACCATGGTGAATGCCTTGCTGCACTTGGATCTTCAAACCCCTGCTAAACTTGAGCTAACTAAGAAGAACAAAGATGTAAAGTAAAATTTTTGCTCTCTTTTCTCAGAGAGGGTTCTTTTCACCAAAACCATCACTTTGAGTAACCCTGTCTCTCAGTTTTTAGTCATTCTAAAGATAAGTGCTCTATTGTAACCTGTGACAGATAAATAACAGTAGGCAATTATACCTCTGTCTTTCCAGAGACAGGATCTTTGTTAATGTCTTGTGTGTGCTCATTAACAGTTGGTCTGTTGCTACAGCAAACAAAAGACTGGTTTCTTTCACCCAGAGTGGATGGCTCCAAGTTCAAAGCTTTCACAAATTAAGTTACTGTTTAAGGAAATGAGTTAAATAATGATTTTCAAATACAGCTCATTGCATCAGAGTTTTGCTGGGTTGCCAGTACATGCTTCTTGATTAAAGACACATAAAATGGTTACTTGTAGGAGACCTGGCACAGTAGTACTCATGAAGCTTCACATCAGTCACAGTTTGAACGTGACCAAGGATAGCAGCAACTGTCGTGGCAAGTGCCTGTGGTATTAAACCTGGTAGCAGGACACTCTTGTCAGCTGCAGCACAACAAACTGCAGCCAAAGAGAAAAAGAGGTCTGGTGAGTCTCCGTCCGGAGATGACTGTCCATGCCTAGAAGCACAACAAATACACCAGCCTGGAGCAAGTCTGTTTTGCCTCTGGAACTGGTGTGCTCTGAAATAAGTACACCTACTCAGGCTGTAACACCAGGCTTCTACAAGCCTAAAATAAATTAAATGTGAACTTGATGAGAGGGGGGGAAAGTCAGCAGCTGGAATACTCCTCCAGACTTGCCCAGAGAGGCTCAGTGGTATGTGGTGTTTCACGTCATTGCCTTCTTTGAACTCGTATTTTTAAAGAGACGTTATGTGAATTTTATTAATGAATAATCCCAAAGTGCCAATGCCAGCTAAGATCACCTTTGATTGAATGTTTAGAAAGTGAGCTTGAAGTTTAAAGTTACTCTAAGTCAATTGCTTTGGCTGAAATCATGTAATGCAGGCATCTTGTGATGTTGGTACAGCTGCAACTTCATGAGTAATTGGCTTCTATATATTGTATCTCTGACCAAAATTGATAACACTTTGGCAGCTGCATGAATTCCCTCAGAGCAAAGCCATCTGAAGGCACAGACGTGCGTGCCCCCTGCCCCCAGCAAAAGCAGCCAACCCGTGTTCCTGGCAGCCAACAACTGCCCAGCCCTGGGGATTGTAGTGACTTTCCCATTGTATTCCCTTGGTATTGCTGAACCAAGGAATGCATAGGGTAAAAGTTGGGACCTCTCTCTCCCCAGTATCTCCCCATGTCTCACAAGGCTTTATAAAGTTCTCTTAACAACAGTATTAAGGACACGGATCGTAGAAGTTCCCCGTTTCCAGGGGGTTTCACTAAAGGCTGTGTTCTTTATGTGCTGTTACTGATTTTGTCTCATCACTGGTGTGAAAAGCTCTAATATCTTAGTGCAAATACAACCCTGAAACTCTCTGCAACATCTTCCAGTAGGACATTTTTGGTCTCTGATGGGTATTTTGAATAGAAAGTTTCTTCCCAAACAACAAGGGAGGGTGACACCTCCCACAAGCTCTGCTCTCTTAAGTTCAGGAGAAACACACTCTTTTGTACATTTTCCCAGGCCTTTTATGCACATTTGAACTTGGAATCAAATTATGAAGTCCTAGGAGATCAATCAATGCCATTTCAGTCAAAATCATAAAATAGTTACTGCTACTGAAGTCATGGACTACAAAGCAGGGTTCGGGGGTCGTTTCAAAGCGGCGATTCTCTAATATCTGTGTCTGCAGTTGGGTAGTAATTGATCGTTTACATTTATTCTTCCTCTCTCTAAAATAATCCAGGGGCTGTTCATTTTCTTCTTCCACTGCGTGTTTAACAAAGAAGTCAGGAAGCACTTGAAGAACACTTTAACTGGGAAGAAACCTCTTCCAGATGATTCCACTGCAACAAGAGCTACATTATTAACTGTAAGGAAAAAGATGGGGAATCACAGACTATTCATGGTTGGAAAGGACCTCCTAGATCACTGAGTCCAACCATACCCGTAACAAAAAACACCTAAAAAACCCCAAACACCTAAATCCCCTGATCA
>JANHGN010017262.1:0-36496 GCA_024605025.1 Megaceryle maxima
AAAAAACTAGTGGGCAGACTACAAAATTTATCATCTTCTCTCAAAGCAGAAAAACTTTTTTTGCTATTTTGCTTGAACAACTTCAAAGTCCTATCAGATAGTACATCAGAGTTAACAGAAATCTGTTGGATTTCTGTTGCAATAACCCCAGCTCAGGATCTGGCTTAAACAGTTCATCAACAATCCCTTTGATGAGCAGTACAGGGAAGTCCAAAACCCTAGCAGTAGCGTAGCCAGAAGGTCATTAGTAACTTTTGTACTGATCAGTGTGATCCTTCAGATCAGTTCCCAGTGGCCTTTAAGATACAGAGGTTAACATACAGCCAATTAAAACATATAACAGCCTTAAAATACCTTGATAAACCATTGAGGCAAAAAAAAAAAAAAAAAAAAAAAAAAAATCACAACAGAACGAGCTTGGGTTTTTTTTCACAGAACAACACAAGCTTAAATCAAGAGTCAACCCAAAGAAATCATTTACAGGGTCCACATTTTTCTCATGTCCTACCTAAAAAACCTAAAAATTAAGACTCAAAAAATATTTTAGGTATTACATATTTTGTTTATAATTTAGGGTCACATGTACACAGACTTAACTTTACGTTTGTGAAGGTGGTAATTTAAGAAGATTACTTATTTGAATAAAGCTAAGCACAGCCATTAAAAAAAGTTTCATGCCTTGTGACTTATCTCATGCTTTAAGTTGCACTGGAAAACATTAAAAGGCTTTGTCTTTTGTGCTAACCTCTAATTACAAGACGCTGCCTTTAGTTGTTTAACTCCTGCGCACAGACATTTACAGCGCTTCCCCCGCCCCCTGAGATCAGCTCAGGCACACACTGCAGAACTGGAACAGCACCGCTGCAGACTTTCAACATGGATATTTTCACATTAAAACCTGGTTCCTCTCTGTCGTAGTTAAGACTTCTTTTTGCTACCATTAATAATCCATCACAGAAATCCAAGATACGTCCGTATGTTCTCAGAAGTGCTCAGTGATACCCACTTGTCATCCAGCTTTACCCCCACTGCAAGCTCCAGCACTCTCCTTAGAATTTGTAAGTTATTTTATTTTTAATAAAATACTTGTAAAATAAAGGCAGTCTCAGAACATAAACACATACAGGGGAAAGTGTTGCTCCAAATATATTACTGCTAGGTAGAATTCCACCTTCCTCCTTGCAAGTAATAAAAATGCATTCAGAGTTACTCCACTACAATCATAATAAATTCCAGTGGTCCAACCAACAACAAAGAAACTTTCTCTAGCTGTTCTTCTAGTAAAACCCAGATGAAACCCCCATGCTGTATTATGAGAAGCATGAGAAATAAAAAAAGGCACGAAAAGTAAAAATCTCTTGTTTACTCTAAAATCCAGGTAATTACTCTAACTCAAAATGCGCATTAGAAAAAGTAATGATAAATTTATGAAATAAACTATGGCTGGCACCATTCTCTTTGGTAGTAAAGTCTGCACTGGTTGCCAGCCAGTGCAAGCCACACACATGCAGAGGGCTAACCGCTGGAGGATCTAGGAGCCACGTGGCAAGTGGGGCACTGCAGATTGTGCTCTGGTGCACAGCTTCAACTGGTGCACAACTTCAACTTCATTCTGACCGCAAGACAGACAGTTTCAAGCGTACCAGTGGTGTACTCAAGTGCCCACCACAATACAAATTCAGACAGAAAAGAACACTCAATAGGTACAGTGCGCAACACTCAGTGAAACCTAGATAAATAAGAAAAACAGAAGAATCCTGATACAGTCCTGGACCCTGTCAAAAATGGGCAGGACTGCCAATTGCTCCTAAAAATCAGTTAGGTTAGAGAACAACCCAGTCCAAACCTTAATCAAAGAAGTCAGCATAGAACTCCTTGAATCCATGGACTTCCTGTTGTATGATTAAAACACTATTTCCCTGAGCAGAGACAGAAAATACCATAAATGCAAGAGAATGACAGCCCTTGTTGTTCATTCTGTCTGCTGTCTTTCCAGCTTATGGGACCCTGTTTTCATTCACTGCATGGTTTAAATGTGTCCACTGATGGAACCCCATAGAAAGCAATGGAAAATATTGCTCCATCTGCTTTGGAAGAGGAAAGATATAAGGAAGTCCAAGTTTCTGCCCTTTTGGAAAAGCAACCTCTTCCCTTCAACATTGTATGTTTGTAAAGACCCCTTGGAGAAACCATAAAGCTTATGGGGTCCTTCAAAAAACAAAGCAGTGACTCTTTGCTGGGATTCAGAGGCCTGACTTCAAGAAATGTTAAGTATTTTGAAGCTGAACTGAGGGCATTTCCCTTTCTCACAAATAACACATATTCCTCTTTTTCATTCTGTTCTGCTACTTCTAATTTAATGGAGAAAATTAAGCAGGAATTTCAGCCAAGGTCCCGCTGTTCTATTCAAATCTATTTTCATCAGATTATCACTTCCAGCAGTGATAGAAATATTAAAGATTTTTAAAAGGGAGTGTTGTATTTAAATATTTCAAAACTATTGGTTTATTTGTGTCAATGAGAAGGAAACATATTGACTGGAAGCTGCAGCTAATGCTGCCTTTTATAAATCTCCTGTCAGGCAAAGAATGGCTCTCCACAGATTCCAATATGATGTAGAGGCTCTAAAGCAAACACTCCTATTGCCAAGTGGCTCAAAGGGAACTGCCACCGCAATATCATGGGCTGAATAGTGGGATTTTAGTTTATCTTCCCCACCATAGAAGCTGAGCAAAAAGTGGAGATGGCTCAGAATGCTTCAAGCAAAGTCAATTGATTTACTGAAATGCCAGAACCTCTAGATAAGCAAACCCGCTACGCTGAAGTTTACAGACAGTTTCATTAGATGACAGCATGGCAAAGACAATGCGTTTGAAGGCTGCTCTCACAGCACTTGGGCTCTTACTTAAGTGCGGCATTGCACGTGTGTACATGCTTAGTGCATGGGAATGTACAGGTTACACAGAATTCTGACTTAAATGTCCAAGAAGCCTGCAAGTACACATCCAGCTACCGGGTGCAAAAGCAATGTAAGGACTACAGCTACAACTGAAAAAATAAACATAAGAAAAAAAGATGTGTTATCATGACCTAAACATTCCTAACTGCATAGTAGGAGAAGCGAGGAAATAAACCAGCAACACACACTGATTTACCTAAGTAAATCCCTCATTACAATTTGGTTCAGATTAATTTCTGTGAGTTTTAGCCCTATTTGCACAAGTTCAGCAAGCACATTGGGAACTACACAGCATAGCACACTTCACAATTTTATTTATTTTTTTTTTAATATTTTGACTTATAATTCATTGGGGCATCAAGTCTTTCAAGAACCTGCAGAAACAAGTTAGAGATAGTGCTGCCCTATGCCCAAGAACAGCCTCGTCATTTATAAAAAGGTTTTTATAGGGTTTGTGCAACCAGAGAGACTGCTGTAGTTCAGGCTTCTGCCATCACTTGCAGGATACAAAACCGTTGAGGTGCCCTGGACATGTATATTCTGCAAGATGTAGTGCTGCTTGTCACAGGGAAAAACTGCTCATCTCACATGGTTTAAATCAAATCAGGATTGAAGTGGTTTATTGATTTATTAATGACATGTAATTAACCAGCAATCAGTGAACTATACATTCAGGATCAGTATCAGCAAAACAAACTAAAATAGTCCACAACACTGGACTATTGCAAAGTCTTAGGAAGCACAAGCATGTTTCTAGCTACCCTTCTCAAGCTAAATCCTAAAAAGAGCCCAGATCAGAGCTGTGCCAGGGCACACTCACTCCAGTGAGCTTGGCTCCCTGGCCACAGGACCCCCAGCCCCACCTGTCCCACACTGCTCTCCACAGCAGCAAATGATTTTAGGTTCTCCTGGTGGGTACACGTTCACATGACCCATCCCAGCAACTGCTGCCATCCAGGCTGTTTTGCCCATCATGAGCCATGAGAGGTACCCATGATATTTCATCTGCATTTCACAGGATGAAGAGTTCAAGTTTTAAAGTTCTGACCTTAATTCAATCAGAAAAAGTTGTCTCCTGGGATTTCAGACCACTGGGATAAGCATAGCCCTCCCTCTCCACCTGAAGGTGGGTGCTGCAGAGCAGGTTTCCCCAGTGTTCCTAGACACAAAGGCTCCACTCAGTGCTTCCTGTAGTACCCCTCTCTACCAGACACCTTCCCCTTTGTCTAAAATAGGCAAGTTCACAAAGTAGCATTTTGAAGGTTTGGCAACTTGAGTCTTCTCCAGGAATTTATTTTCACAGTATTCATGAGAACTGTTTTATTTGCCGTTGTAACCGTGAGGACAGGTAAGGCTGAAATTGGTCACGGGGCTCAGTAACGCCCACAGACACTGTATGACACGGTGAGGCTGGTTCCTGAGCAAACCATTTAAACACTAGAAGAAACCAAGCATCTTGAGGTTATAAAGGCTCAGTCAGGAAGCACATTCCTTCTGTAAGAAGCAAGAACACTGCAGCCAGAGTCATACCCCAGGCAGCCTCCCCGCTGACCATGCTGCAGAGTGGCATCTCCCAAGGACCCATCTCAGAGACACTAGGATCTGAGCTCTGGTAGAAGTGTTAACACCAGGCACTTTCTAAGAGGCACCTGCATATCATTTTGCAAAGCAAACAGGAAATGGGATTTGGAAAATGCTGCAATTGCTTTAAAAACTACAAGACAGTAAATCTGCAGTTCTTTGTGCTGATTTTTCCCATGCTGTTGCTCTTACTCATTTAGACACCTGCAAAACTACCACAAATATACGTATTCCCCGCACACTGTAGTTATTATGAAAAATCCTGCAATCTAATAAGTGATTTTATTTTTTTCATGTAGTTTATTCACAGTGAGCTAATGGATTTGACAAATGAAATTCTGTTCATAGCTCTCCAGGAGAAATGGTTTTGATTACAAATTAAAGTAATTTGGTCACTTTCTATTCCCTGTGTTCCTTTCCTGTGCAATCTTCAAAATACATTTTCTGAACACATCTTGCCATTCTGGTGAATGCTTCTATTTCCTGTGCCAAAACCCCACAGGAAGCAAAGGAATAATAATTAAAATATATGCTTGTCTGAATTTTTAATTAATAACATGCTCTACTTGTTCCCTTTGTTTTATTGACAAATACTTCAGGCACATTCATTAAAAGGTTCAAGGAATTCTGTCACAGACACATTACACACATCTGCCATTCCCTGAGGATATACCTCCTACCAGTCATACAGAATCCTGATCTCTGGTTGATGTGCCACCAGCCATCTTGTTTGCTGTTGAGCAGGCTGACATGAAGAGGGGACTGATGTCCGATTTAAGTTGCAGGACAGTCAGAAATCCCCAGGAACTAAGGAGTTTCCTTCCAGAAAATCTCTGTACCATCTGAGCTCAAAGTATAACATAACTAAACAGGCCCAGAAATCAAACAAGGCTTAGGTTTTAAAGAAGCATCCCATTTTAAAAAGGGCATGCCACTCAAGAAATAATCTGGTTTCTGGTTCAAGTTTTCAGAAGAATATCTGCTCAGCTGCTGGACACTTTCTGAAGAAGATTAAAATAAACCTTCATCCTCTGCTACAGGCTCTGGTTCCCAGTTTCTGATTTATTATCCATTTATTTGGAGCAGAGGAATTGCCTCTAGTCCTCTTATTCTTATCCCAGCTGCCTACCCTCTCTATATACGTGGATGGCAGAAATGGCTCCATGTTCTTTCAAGATGGGGCAATCTTTTTAACCTTGATGGGTTTAAGTGACAGGAGGGAAGCACTGCTGCAGCAGAGAACAGTTTCTTTCTTGCCTTTATTGCTTTCCAGGACTGTAAATCTACCAATGTCTAACCTAGTTTCCCCAACTTCTGGTTCACAAAAACCTCATATTCAGCATCAAATCACACTTTGGCCTATCAAAAAGAAACGCGTGCTACTCCAGAAAAACAAGCCTGCTTATTATCTGCACTAACAAAAATTCAGTTTTCAGTTAAGTTTCATTTTGTGTGGGCAGAGCTGTACACCCCGATATAACCTCTGCTGTTGCATTCACAGTGCAAAAACATTTAGCTCTTCAAAGTGAAGCAAATAATAGTGAAATATTTCACTTGAGGGTTTTTTGAAAGCAGAAAATAAATGTAATAAAATAGAGGAAATCTCTGAAAGCCTGCAGCCCTAAAACACCAGTGTAGCTACCAGTGTAGTCCCCTGGCCTAAGAGTTGCAAGGAAGCAGCTCTTCAAGATCTGGCATTGGTAGGAGAAAGAGCAAGGACACTCCGCTGCAGAAGGAGAGCTTGTTCTGTGTGTTTGTCATCGATCTTTGGAGATTTGTCTCTTCGTTAAAAATGCATTTGAGCTTGTACACCTTGTTACACAGCAGAAGAATGGAACTTGACTTGATTTCCCTGAAGTGAAACACCTTCCTTAGGAAAATCTGTTCCCAGTGGCCTTACCTTTGGCACATACTTTGCCAGGGGAGATATGAGAAGTGTACTGCTGTTTTGTAGACAGGAATTTTGGTAGCCCCAGCTATCCACCAAGTGCTGTCTCCCCCAATCCCAATGGCAGAAGGGAAGCAAAGAAGTTGGCACCTCAACCAGAGACAAATGGTGGTTGAGCCCACTGGAGCTGCAGAAGATGGCAACAGAGCTGAGGGTGTCCATGTGAAGATCTTCCTTGTGGCTAAAAAGAAAGGGCTGCAAGAGCAATGCCATCAGTTTGCAGCATTGCAGGCTTTGCTCCTGGGCTTGGAGGCAGCAGGTTAAGGGCACAGAGGCTGTCTCACCATCAGAGGAACCGACACAACACATCCAAGCACTGAATCATAGAATTGGGTTAGAAGGGACCTCTAAAGGTCATCTAAGTCCAAGCCCCCTGCAGTGAGCAGGGACATCCTCAACTAGATTAGGTTGCTGAGAGACTCATCAAGCCTGACCTTGAATATCTTCAGGAATGGGGACTCCACCACCTCCCTGGGCAACCTGCTCCAATGTTCCACCGCCCTCACAGTAAAGAGCTTCTTCCTAACATCCAGTGTTACCCTTCTCTAGTTTAAAACCATTGCCTCTCATCCTGTTGCATGCCATTGGATGCCCTTGTAAACAGTCCCTCTCTAGCTTTCTTATAGGCCCTTTGCAGTACCCAAGCCAAAGTTACCTTTAGCATCTGGAGGTAGACTTGACAGATGCATCTGGGACTTCACTATCAACTGGTAATAAGCAGCAAGTGAAGCTAATCAGGAAGGTGGGAAAGTGGTATGTCAAAAGGCACAGCACAGCCTTTTCTTCACAAGATAACACAAGCATCGTGCTGTGACCAAATTAATGATCTGTATCCATTCATAGCCCAGGAATGAATTCCCATCTGCCTGGAAAATGCAGTGTCAGCATGCCCAAAGCACAGGTGGGACACGAGACATCTGACCCAGAGCAACCCTGGAGTTACAGGAAGGGGGAGAAGGTGTTACATACTGCTGCCAATATAGCACTGCTTTATTGCTGTTAACTCCATGTGGCTTTCCCTCTGCAAGAACATTTTGTTTGCCTTCCCACAGCATCAGTACTCATGAGAACAGAATATTTGCTTAGAGTTTTAGGGGATTAACAGTATGAAGAAGGTCTCCAGGCAGACGCCAACCAGCATGCTTTGAGAGGAGCCCTGGAGGTATCTAAACCTTGCTATACAGCTTCCAACACTATCTGATGGGAATTCTACTGGTGTAATAGACTGCTTATTGTCCCAGCAACCTGAATTCACATTAAGAATAATACTTCTCCTTGTACTTGAATGTGTGTGCTTTGTATTTTCACTCGTGTCCATCGTAAAGGGATAATTTTAGGTACTAGTTTTCAACAGCTGGTCAATACCTCACTTGAGGAAACGCTGTATTCATTCGTAAAATACTTCTGCCTTGCATACTGGACAGAGATCCTGACAAAAACTGCGATATGTTGAAGCTAAGTCCTGTAATGAAGTGCATTTTTTGAAACCCTAGGTCACATAGTATCAATAAGCATTGCCATTTAGCTAAAGATGCCATTTCTCTGGAAGTTAGATAAAACGCGATCAATAAGATCACTGCTGCAATAATATCCTTTGTGCTGATGAAATGAGAAAGTGTATTTTAAAGGTAAATTGTAAGTAGAAAACCAATTATTAGCAGAGAAACCAAATTCTGCCTTGTTGGACTGATATAACCGTGCAGCCATCAACATACAGTGCAAGCCTGATGAATGAACAATGCCATGCGAGTCAAGATGCAATAAATATTACTAATGCAGTGTCACAGAAATTGGATTGCTTCGCTCCTCTCTTGTTCCTGATGCACAAACTGCCAGCAAATCCCTAGATCGTTTCTGCCTAAGTTATGAAGGCAGCTAAGGAACCAATAAAAGCCTGCACACAGCACTACTGGTATTTCATGAAGTGGTGGGGGGCTAGCATCCAAAGTTCAAACCCCGTATCATCACTAAGTCAGTTTAGTCCTGGTAATCAGCAGTAAAGCATTTTTCATAGTAGAGTTACATATTAAGAACTTGGCTTGAAACCGCTCTAACACCAGTTAATTATTAATCAGTACATAAACCAACAATTTGTAACACAGGTTGCAAAGCTGCACAAATAATTTGTTACAAGAGAACTCTATGCAATATTCTTATCCGAAGAGTTGCAGGGCACCATCTTACATCATCAAGAGAAAGGAGCTGCAGCACAAGGACCAGACCAGGTGGCTGGACAGCCCACAGGCAAGTGAATAAGCGTTCTCCATAAACCACGAGAGAAAGCAAGGCTCACCAGGCAGTCTGCTCAAGCTAAGCAACATTTCTTGCAATGAAATACACGTCTGAAAGTGATGCATACTATTAAACGTCTGCCTGACGGATACCCTGCAGGCTGACCAATGCCCATGGGGAGTTTTCTGTGACTTCACTATAATCTGCCCCTAACTTTTACATGGTTTAGAAGAATGGGTTTTGTCCCTTCAGTGCAACCTTGGAATAGACTTGGAGTAGAAGGAAAGAGACCTTATTTAAGGCTTGAGTTAAATCACATGAAAATTAGTTGTCTGAGGAGGAAGACATCTACCAAAGAAGGGAAGAGACATTGAAACAGAGAACCACACTGGTTTTATACAGCTTTTATAAACCAGACCTTGATCCAGTTTCAAAGCTTCTGGACTCTTCTGGAAATTGAGTAAATAAACAATTACAACAACTGCCAAAGCCTTCAATAAATCACAGTACTCCATCAGTTGTGTAGTCCATCAGTTAAAAGTGACACGAGACATACAAAAGGCACCAGGATAAACCATCACTCCGAGAAATAAATTTTAATCCCTCTTCCTATTCAAGCAGGGTTCAGGAAGGTTAGGTACAAGAAGTCACATAAATTAAAGCTGGGAGGGTGAGGAAGGGAACAAAATCACTACATTCCTGGCCTCTAAAGCTAAAGGCAGCACTATGATTATATAATTAAACTGTCTCACCTTGTGCAGTCAAGCTAAATTTCAACAGGAGCAATTAATCTTCATGTGGTCTTTTATACCCTGCCCTATCTGTACTCTCAGCCAAAGTAAAACATTTCCTCATGTTGCCTCTTCCTTTCCGAAAGGTATAAATATGAGGAAAGAATAACTCATTTAAATTAAATCAATGCCATTTACAAGGTTTCTATTCAAACATAAAGATTTGTCCTTGTGAGAGTTTTCACACACATTTGTAGAGCTTAATGTGGGATGAGAAATAGTTTGCTCTTCCTGAAAAAGCATTGAAAATTTCAAAAGATTTCCTATATCAAGTCAGAACAAGTCTTAACCTCTGGGGTTTTTTTCCATAAAGAAACAAAAAGCAGGTGGAGAGCAGGAGATTATCAACAGTTCAGAGCTTAAGGTCTCACCGATCATGTAGGATATCCGACCTAAGCCCCCTTACTGAACTGGGTAGACAATAGACTCCAACCTCGGTCTCAGCCAAGATGATATTTTCTTTTTTATTTCCAGCCTAAGAAACTTGTCCTGATTTAAGACATCCTGGAAAAAAAGCTTTGGCTTTCTAGACTTAAGGTATTTTTGAAAAAAAATCTATTCTGCCAAGTTCCTGCCTGACTCTGATTAAGCCACAGGAACTGATGCTCCATAAATACAACATGCTGGACAACATACAGACAGACCATCACAAATCCCAGGGGCTTGTTCCACTGCCATTCCAACAGCACCAGCAACTCCTGCACTGCACTCACTTTCATGCATTAAGAGCAAACAAGACACAGACATGAAATGGCTTGAGGCAAACCATAGGTTCAAATATCACATACTAAGGGAAGGGTGTCACATGGGAAGGGAACAGTACTGAACCTCAGCTGCAATACCAAGGCAAACTTGATGCAAATGTAGGTTTCAACATCAATATTTAGACCTGACTCTGGATTACAAACACTTTGATAATTTCTTCATGAAGTGCCACAGCTTCATGTCACGTAAGCCCCATTACAGAAAGTCTGAGATCATGTTTTCTGCCGCAGATGGTACTAACAGAAAGTGAATGAAGAAGAATTTGTAGGGAAGAGGTTGCCCACATATTGCACCAGCCAGCAGCAGCCTGCCGGAACTCAGGGCGGACCACTGCAAGCTACCATGCTCTCTCTCACCTGTCTAGCCTGGCATCGAGGCTGCATGTTTATTTTCCCTGGCTGAAGATACAGTTCAGATCTGAATGAGATGAAGTCAGCTGATGGTGGCAGCCACAGGAAAAATGGAGGGAAAGAAACATAAGGAAAGAAAAGGACTTTCAACCTCCTTCTCCCTGCACAGACTTGAACCATTGCTTATACAGCTCTTATCAGGCACAGCTGGACTTACCCCCTTCATAGGCTGCCTGCTTTAAGAGGTAACTTGGAGGCAAAAACATGCTTCCAATTTCATCTGCTAGCAGTTGTTTAGAAACCAAAAAAAAAAGTGAGAAGGAGATGGATAAACAAGGAATAACAGGAGATCATGGGGAAAGAGGAGAAAATAGTAGTTTTCCATATCAGGAAGGTATTAATTGTCCAATATAGCGTATCCTGGAATATCTCAATGCTTTAGTGCTATACTTTACACAACATTAAAAAAAAAACAACACTTTTTTTTTCATTCCCCCCTCCTCTGTTATGACCACTGTTCTAGGTTAGTGTTTCTTTTGCTTTTTAACTTGGGTTTTTCTCTCTCATTCATTTTGTCCCTGTACCCCTGCCCCCATACATACTTTTTTTTTTTTTTTAAACACACTTTTTCATTTTTTTCCATTAAAGAAGGAGTAAAGAATAAGCCTTCTTTCATTCAAAGTGCAATGCTGCCCTCCAGAGCTCTCATGAAGAAAATTACTTCAGGAAGCATCAAAATATCTCAAGAGTAAACTGCAGTTGTTAGGATGAAACTGCTGAATCCAGTCCCATATTTATTTTCTGGATTGAAAACCAGTCTGCACGGACACATTATCTGGCTTAGCCTGGTTTACTGACAATCATTTTGCCAGCTCATCCACATATACAATCTCTGCTCCAACTGCAAAGCGAACAAAGGACTTTTCTCCTGTGCAAGACTGGAAAAAAATGAAGTAATCGTTTCTTAAAGTTACTCAAAATAAGGAATGATCTCATAACTTTTCCAATCCTGATTGGAAGGCTCAGTCAGAAGATATTTACTGAGAAGCAAAGCTCCAGAAGAATCAGTGCTTGGGTCTGATGGGAATTCAGCTACCAAAAAAAAGTACTTGATTTTAGATTGCTCTTTAATCTGGGGAATAGATGTGTCTACTGACACTCCTGAAAAGGATTATGCTCATACTGTATCATAGTATACCAGGCATCTACTTTCCACAAGACATAAAATTTTAGCTATAATTGGAGAATAAATTACTCCAGTGATTTATAATGAAAAAAATGCACGGCTGGAACAATATTGTTAAAGTTCTGCCTGGAAGAGCTGCCTTGTTTATCACCTGCAAAACCATAATGTACAACTTGCAAAGAGCTTTCATTTTCTCTAACACCAGGTTCCAAGTCAGCAATTTTCACTAACTTAAAAGATGCATCACCACAAAAAGAGCAGACTTCCCTCTTCTTTTTATTAATATCACTTCCTAATAGCTTCCAGAAGGTAAAAAGCAACAGCAACAACAAATAACTTGATTTCCACACTCTTTTCTCTCGCCTCTGAAGTCTGATGAAAAAAGTCTACAAAGGAGCTTAAACGTTAATGTACAGACATGGATTTCAACCCCTCACAGAGAAGTCTGAGTATGATGGTACACAGACAGTACATCTTGGAAGGCTACATCAAGATTCATTGTCAGGATTTATCTGAAAGTCTTGCAAAGCTGAGGACTATTTTGGTGCAGGAAGACAAGAGGAGAGCCACTTCAGGGTTAACACATGGGGGAAGAAAAGAAGAACACAAACCCTAAAAATTTCATACAGCTGGTTCATATTTATTTTTCATTCTGACTGAATAGGGTAAAATAGCTGCTTCCTCCTCATGACACCACCAACCCCAGAGCTCGCTGTTTAGTTCTCTCATCAATGTGCAGATGTTCTTAACTCCTTCACACTCAAGCTGCGATGGGTCAGACCCTCGCTGGTGTAGATCAGCTCACTGAAGTGAAATTGAAACAGAAACATGTCGGTGTTACAACAGATGGGAAATCTGGCCCCATTTATTTTGCCAAAGAAAGCTGCAGCGCCCAGCAAGCACAGCTCCCTAGTGTTCTGAACTAAGTGCATCCAGGCCAATTTTGCCATTCCCAGTGAAAGCCTTCGACCCTTTCAAACAGCCAGCTCTTCATGGACACAGGGACCAGAGAGGCAGACAGGAAGCCTCAGATGTCAAACATCAGGACACAAGGATGCTGTGTCACAGCACAAAGATCCTACAGGGTGATTTGAGCTTCCTTGAAGCTGATGCCCTAGAAACAAACCAAGGCCCCTACATAAGCATTTTATAATTTACATGTTTACTGCTGAATTTTAATGCTGAGCGGGGCGAGCAAGAAGCCTGGGAAGTGCCCCAGCTCACCACGTGCAGGAAGAGGAGAAGAGACCTTCCTCCACCCAGCAGCATGCCAGTGGGCTGAGCGTGGCACTGGGAGCAGTCCCCTTCCAATTGCTGCACTACCTGGTGACCCAAGGTTAATTGCTCTGCACTTTGCAGCTCCATTTTCCAGTCCTCAACAACTGAGAAAAATGCTTATTAATACTTCTACAGCCTCTGCAATGTGCTGAGATGATCTCTGAAAGAAAACCATTAAATAAGCAGACCTGGAATACAAAGAGAAAGAACAGCAAGATGTGTCTGGATTGTTGATTATCTATTGAAGAACGCAAAGTTTCTACTAAATTTTAATTCACATACCAATTTGCCAAGCTCTAAGGGTTTGCTACACTATAATTTACCTCTCTCGTGCCAATCAGTCTCTTACGCCTCGCATCACAGACTAGATATTTCATCCTGTGTATCGGCACACTTTTTAGGTGCTATAACCAATTAAGATCTAGCTATACATGCAATTAATTTTAATATTGAGATTTTAATTAATGCTATAGGAATATATTTATCCACAGCTTTGGGCAATGGGACAAAGCTGATGCTCTATGAGTGTCTTTTTATAACTGTAACACTAAGGTTTAGACACCACACTTTTTTTCCATTTTTACTTAATTTAGATTTTCTACTTAGTGCAATTTTTTAGATCTCTCATCCCATTTCAGGCATTTCTGTTAGATATAAAACCTTAAAAGAAATACTGCGTGGCTAAATTTGCTTGCTGTAAAACCACAAATCATGAACATACACCAAGGGTAACATACTTAGTGTAGAGGGACAAGAATTCAATTAAAGTATTTGCCATATTCCAACCTAGACTCCACTGAGAACAACAGTTGGAGTTGAAAAATAGATGACAGCTTTTTAAATTATTATCATCTGTTTTAAAGACCAGTTTTCCAGATTGTTTCCAGATGGTGGAATTTTAAAGCCAATTTACCTATTCCCTTCACTGAGAATTTTGCAGTGGTTTTCTTCAGAAAGATCTAGTATTTGTAAAATTATAAACTGCTTCCAATAGGAATAATCCAGTCAAAAGAAATGCTTGTTTATTTAAACTGGTATTATGTTAGATAATTATGGTCCAATCTTGTAACCTTCTCTACGTTAATGGATTCTGAAGTGCTGCTAGCAGTGTTTGGGCCTCATCCAGTTCTTCATGTGGTGTTTCATTTCACATAAAATATTAGCAGTGATTTTGCTGGTGGTTTGTTTTCTGGTTGGGATTTTTATTGGTTTTTTGTTTTGTTTAGTATTTTCATATGGCTTCATCATTAAATAAAATAAATACCACTTTTCCATACAAATTTTAAACAGTACCCTAAAGCCACCTAGAGAATGAATGTCTATATGAAAACCCATTAATTCAAAAATAAAGCTGTGGCTAACTCTTTGAAAATATCTCTTCTGTGAGACAACTCCAGCTCTCTAAGAACACACTGAGTTGCACCTTGAGGTCCCTCAGTTGATGCTTTGTTGAGTTCCCCAGAATATATGCAAAGTACAAGTAAGTGAAGAGTTTGGAACCTATCCTTAGAAAATCTAAACTGCCTGGAGGATGATATAGCAACTGAACAAGCAAGACATATATTGGTACAGAGATTTCTTTAGCAGCATGGCACAGATGACCCTTAAGAATCTTTAGGCAAATGAATAGCCCCACAGGTCTTTAAAACCCAAAATGTCTGAAATTCCAGGATCAGTTACACTACAGTTTTCTGGAAACTTCTGGAAATTTCAAGTATATGCAGGCACCAATGCCATAGGAGGACACAACAATACTCTTACAGAGGGCATTTACAAAGAGCAAGCAGATGAAACTGCAGATCTGTATGAGAAATCGCTACTGGGATCGGAAGACCTGCCAGAAGCAGTTCTGGCCATTCAGCACAACGACTGGCCATCCTCTGGCCATCTCCAAAGATGGAGATTGCCCACGCTCCTGGACCAACTAGTGCCACCACTGAGCCACTTTGGCAGGCGTGAGGATTCCTTCCTCATGCCCAGTCACAGCCTCCTTTGTTGCAGCATGCGACCACTGTCTCTTGTCCTCCCACTCTGCACCCAGAGAGAAAGCCTGGCCCCTCTTGTCTATAAACTCCCATCAGGTAGTGGAGTACTGAAGTGAGATTGCCCCAGGGGCTTTGGGCCAAGAACTGCTTGGTCCCGCAGTCTTGAAGTGGTACTGGGCGGTGGGGGCACAGCTCACCCCAACTCACACAATAAGCACATACTGCAGCCAGAAAAAAGCATGGAGCTGGGAGAGACCATGACAACAGATTTGCAAAGGCACATTTATCTGGGAGATATGATGCTCATCTCTTGTAGAAGAGCAGCAATAGCAGACAACTGGCACCTCCAGGAAAAATGTTGGAAGGACCACCATGGAGAAGAAGTTATTGAGGACTAAAATAGCAAGAGACAAGGACAATTAGACATCTTCACAATGACTAAAAAGTGATGAATGTGGTAGGAGGTAATGAAGTGGAGTTAGCCATTAGTAAATTTCCTCCTTCTCAAAGTCTTGGTAAACTGGCAGCAACTGGGGCAGGTGACAGTTTGCCTTTGCAAGGCGTGACAAACACTGGAATGAGAAAGGCAACACCAAAGAGCGGAGGCAGCAGCCTGAAATGACATGGGACCAGCATGTTCTACAGCAGAAAGCTTTGCATTGCCAGACTTTCAAGATTCAGTGTATCTAGCATCCATACATTACAGAAACGTGCATGGTCAGAAGCCAAGCAGGGCTGTGAGTGGTGAAACAAAGCATGGCCCCAACAGCAGCAAAGTGACACGCAGCAGCAAAAGGGAGCCTTTTTCACCCAGGCATTTCCCGATGGAGAAACAAAACAAAACACCTTGGCTTGGAAAGGCACCACATCACCCTGTCCCTGATAAAAATCTTACCAATGCACAAGCGCAGCCTTTTGATCAACAATACACAAAGTGTTTTTGAGAATTAATGCAGCCAATTTAGAAACCTTCTTGTCTAAAGAAACTTTAATTTTACTCTACCAGAGGAGATGCTTAAGCTAAAGCAGGTCTGTAGGGACGGGCACAGGGAAGAAACAGGGGCTGGGTGAGAAAGTGTGAAATGAATAGGAGGCAATACTACAAACAAATCATCCATCTTTTTGGCTCCTCTCTGCCAGCAGCAATAATGCAATGCAAAAGCCTTATGTCCTGTACAACCTGCCAAGTACAAAATCAGCACAGCACATCCTCTCTGTCACTGAGATGCAGGAAGAGATAAATTTCTTGAATCTATCTGAACAGTAAGTAGATGATGTAGTGTCAATCCCATTAGGAATAAGAGAAAGAAATCAAAGTCCTCCCTTATGAGTTGTCAGAGCCAAACAGGGGGATACTTCTTTTTAAGAATAAAGTACATTCCTCATGAATGTGATAGAAAGATTAAAATATATATATATATAAATCTAACGTGTCTTATACTGAAGGCTTGTTGATGATTAGTAACCTTTGGCCAGCCCAAATCTGGTTTAGCAGAAGCTTGTCCTGGCTCAAGCTGAAAGTACGACACCAGGGTTTGAGACAAACAGCACAAGTTGTCTCTGTGGAAGAGAAGAAACACTGACTTAGAAGCAGAAGGCCAGCACAGACAAGTTAGAAGGTTATAGAAACAGAAAAACAGGTTAGAAACAAAACCCCATCCTGCACTACATGAGCTTATGGGCCCCCTGTGAGAAAAAAAGAAATATTCTATACCATATTTGGGGGTGCAAGAGATTGAGTATCTCACCTGAACTGGCATCCCAAAACTATATCACCATTTCCTGATGCTGTCTGTGGCTAGCACCCCTGGAGTGCTGAACTCCTTGACCTTGCCACCTTTTCCCCCTTCAGAGGCTGTTATCACACCCACAGCTGCCTGGGGCACACAGGAACCAGGCCAGGAACCCATGCTCACCCTCAGTTAGTCTCCAGGCAACTCCTGGTGGCATGTCAGTGGGGACAGCATCAGCTCTCAGCAAAAACAAGTGCTGCCCTGGCAGCAGCAGCTCCTGCAAGCCTGGGGGTGGAAACAGGGACAGAGGGACCTAGGCAGGACTCTCATAGCAAGTGCAATCTGAATAAAATCCACTTTAAGAGCCAGGTGTTTAGAACAGCACTCAAAACACTCAAAATTAACTCTCTATTTTTCTTTTTAATTAAAAGAGAAAAGAGCCCATCTTTTTTCAAAATCCTTCCCCTTATCTGAGGAAAACCTTCAGACCAAGGAAAGATACATATAAAAAAAATAATTAAAAAAATATTGTCAACCCTATCATCCATGGGAAAACCATTAGGAGTTTCAATTAGCAAGTGTTCACTACAGGCAGGAGTTCCTCATAACAGAGATGATTATTTATCTAAATCCCATAAAAGCACCATCCTCCATAGAACAAATTGCCTATGACCAAAATAATTGTCATAGATGTCAGAGATTTCCATTACACGCGGCACAGAGTTTGTGGCAGCTGGTAACATCAGCAGAATCAACACATGCATGATAAATAGACAACATTTGAGAAGAAGCCCTCCCAGAGCTACCCACACAGGTTGAACATCTCTAGCTCCATGCATCTGGCACGTGTCTGCCCAGCTTAGGAGAAGTGGGAGGTTAGACACAACCTGTGGACCCCTATCCTCCAGGCTGGCCCTGAAACACAACCTTTGAAGCCCTACCCACCAGGCTGGCCCTGCAGAGGCAGAAGATAGGGAAAGGCAGGTGCAGAGAAGTTAATGACATCTCTGTGCACAGCACTCCAGGGCTGCATGAGTCCTGGGAGCTGGGCATCCACATAAAGAAATGGAGTGTGTTACATGGTAACAAAACCATCCACAGCTTTATTCCTCTTCACTTCCTCCTCTTTCCACCTATCCCATCCCCACTTATTGAGAGTTTAAGCATGTATTGCATTTATATCAGCTCCTTTAGACAGAATCATATACAATGTACTTTTTTTTTTTTTTCTTAAAGTCTTGAGCCAAGGCCAGTTGAAGTCAATTGAAAGACAACCAATGACTTCAATAGGTTTTGGCTCCAGCCCTAAATGTACACCACATGCCAGACATGATGACTGGTTCTATATCTGTCTCTGGGAAGCACTTAAAAATTGAAATGAGGAGAGGAAAGAAGAGAGCAAGTCTGTGTATATCACACACTGTATGTTCTATTGGCTTCAATAAATTTGAGAAGCAGCACACATGCTGGGAGTTGTTTTCAATCAATAAATAACACAGAGGTTGAATTGTTCACCTGCCACCTCATTACTGCCCCCCAGCAGAGGTGGAATTATCTTTTAGCCTCAAGGTTACTTGCAAACTAAAAGTTACATTTACAGAAACATCTATTTGCCAGCCTTTTTTTTTTTTTTTCCTTTATTTCCATTACAGGCAGCAGCAGTATGTGACACCCACAAGGACCCTTCTCAGCAAGACATTATATATCACTCCATGGAAATATATAAATGACAAATTATCCCTGATAGCATTGTGTCTCTGCTGACCTGCTCAAGGTTTAAAGGCAGCTGGCAATTAAATGCCATGGCTACAAACCCGTTAAAGGCTTCAGCAGAGTTGTATTTATATTAAGAAAAGGGAATTCTATGTAATGGTATTTTTGCAGATGAATTTCTCAAATTATTGTGAGTAGTATTCATTCTTTCACTTCTCTTATTGAAATTATCTCTCCATCTCTCATGCATTATTGCTTAACAAGCTGAATTCTGACTTGCATTGGCAATTACCTGGTCTAAAGCAAGTCTGTTTCTTCTCTCCCCCACTGCTCCTGCCAAGTACTTTGCCAGGGATTGAGAAAGGAGAAAGATACCACTTGCTCTGAACTTACAAAGCTAAAGATTTGTTAGCAAAACTGTGCCAGGGAGCACTACAAAGGGCTGTGGACTGTGTGGACTGGATTGAACCTATGGAAGTTAAAGCAACTATGAGAGACTTCTGCCCCCCCCCTTTTTTTTTTTTCTGTGCAGGCACTTATTTTAACAATTGAGGTTTTTTATTAAAAAAAAGTGGTGTATACCCTGGCCACGAGTCAGTAGTTCTAGCTACAGGACTTAGACTAGATCACCTGACTCCTAACTCTCTAGGAAAAGCTGTGGGATGGAAAAGAAATTCATCGTGCGCTGGGGTATCTGGGAGAACACACACCAGTGGAGGTTAAGCACCAAGGGACACTTCTGATCAAAGCCAACCTTACATGTGAGAGTAATTGTCCAAACCTCCTGGCTGAGCAGGAACAAGAAGAGAGACCTGTTGGCAGTCAGAGGAAACTACCAATAACCAGAAACAAGGATTAGAGGAGCAGGAGGAAGAATTAAAAGCCCATATTTTAAAAGTTGGGAGTGGACTTGAAGTTCCGTTAACTCTACTGTTTGATCTACCTCGGGTGTCTCAGGGAATGAAAGGTCAATGTTCAAATTAACCATGCCACAAAGCTTCCCTTCCCTTGCCTTCCACAAAAGCCCTCCTAACTTAATACAATCTGTCCTTGCTTCAGCTGTTCGGCTCTAGCAAAATAACCCTATGAGAACAACTAGGCCTATAGAAATAATAAAACTTTCACGTTTTCTAGCATAACCAGGCTTAGGCTGGTAATACTCATCTCAAAGTGAGGCTGCATTACAATTCAGATCCAGAAGAGAACAGCCTGATGAAGCTATAATTCACTGTGCACACATCATTAATAAGTCTTGGCTATTTAATTAATAGCCTTATGATTTGCAGTAAACCCAGTATCATAAAGATATATCTAATCTTCCATTCACTTAAAAGAAAGCCCCTTCCACATCAGAAGATGACACAACCACATCCTCAGCTCTTAGCTTTCCTAGACTTTTCCCTCAAAACTCAAACAAGAGTAATGGAGTTTTCAAATGCATTCAGTGCCACAAAAATCCCTGCTCCTATCCCAGTCAATAGGAATTTTCCAACTGATTTCAAAAGATGCAAAATTAAACAAAATTTTGTGCAATTTGGAAAAAAAAAAATCTAGTTCTATACGTATGTCAGTTTTGTTGGTTTGGGGTTGGGTTTTTGTGTGTGTTTGTTTTTACCAGTCCAAATATAATTAATAGAACATCATTCATAAGTCACATAATTCATTAATGTAATTCACAGGGACCTCAGAGGCTACAGCCTGCTGGTTTATGTTCAGTATTCCTACCACGCTTATCAATTAAATACAGTGCTAAAATTCACAAGTCAGACAGCTTTTCATATCATATGTTGGAAAAGAAAAAGTATTTGATTTTGCACCATAAAGTATCATTATTAATCATATTTATTGATCCACTGCCTGCACCAACTGAGACACAAGCTAGGTGCTCCTCCTCTTTAACTAACTAAAACTAACCCTCCCTCATGAAAGTCAGTCATCTCCACATGGCCTTTGCCTAAAAACTATTGGAATCTCAGCACGACATGACAATCTTAGTTACATTAACTGCTCTTTTCATCCCAACAGAGATCTGAAATGTGCCTAGCATTAAGAAAGCTGCAGATCGGACAGCCCACCAACTCAAAGGAAGATAATACCAGGCAAAATCTTTAGTTGTCAGAGAAAACCCAACAGAGAAAGCTAGAGAAGTGTGAAGCCATCCTTATGTTACAGATGAAATGTCACAAGGCAGTAACGAATTTGCTGAAGAATTATTTGAGGCATCCAGAGGTACCTGGTCAGAACAAGAACCCAAGAACCAAAGTGTTTTAGGAAGGAAGTGGCACTGAGGAATCAAGGAATTTACAATTGGTGACAAAATAAACTGAGGACCAAGATGCCTTAAGAGACTAAGAATGGGATTGAAGTAAAGTAAATTCAGATAACGGAGAAAGATTGATTTGGGCAGACTGTGAATCTTAAAGGAAAAGGAAAACCTGGTAAGGAGACCAAGGAGAATTTCCTAAGTAGTGCATGAAACATCTTCTGAAACAAAATGAAAGTTCAAACACCAGCATCACCTAGGCCTTTTTGAAATGTCACTGTTTCATTTCAGAATGAGTATTGTGACCCAAAGGCTTTTTAAGTTTTTATTTCATCAGTCAGGTCAGACAAAGTTTTGGAAATTAAGGGTATTTGATTATAAGTTGCTGTAGGAAGGGACCTACAAAGAATCTGTGGGTTAAGAATTCCACATGAAAGCCATACATCTGTTTTCCTTTGTATCTCCGTTCAGCAAGGAGGATATAGTTATTGACACCTTTCAGGCTCAGTCCAAACCAGACTGAATGCCTGTAAGGGATACCCTTCTATATGGTACCAGGAGACAACCGAATTCAGTTCCAACATCGTTAGAAAGATATGGGCCACGTGCAGTCTGTGGTACTCAACAAACAGATCAGCAAGGAAAAGAAATGCTATAATCAAAGACAGAAAGTTTGCAGACAGGTTTTACTGTCACGGCACATGCTGTGTTAGCTGAAAGCAGTCAGCACGAGTTGAAAGCAGCCACTTCTAAGCGCTGTTAGGAAAGATTAGCTTTGTTTGTACCATGATATAGAAGGGAAAAGTCCATGTGGAACTCAATCTTTGCAAACTTAAAATGGTTTATCAACAGTTGGAACTGTGTGGCTTTCATGTGAGTTAAGAAGAAAAACCATTAAAATAGCTTTAGAAAGAAAGACTAATGATATTAAAGCAAATCACCCAGAACACTAGTATGAATGTAGCCAAATACAAATCATTCATCTGTTGACCCTCTTTTTAGCCTATTTCAAACAAGGAAAAACAAAAAAACCCACAACCACCTGTGAACCTACAGTTACATATATATAAAATTTGTGCACACACATGTGCATACAAAGTTCATGCTACTGCTTTAAAAGCCACCATGTAAAAGCAAGGGAGAACACAGCAGAAAGATCACAAGAGCACGCTTCTGATTATCACCCAGGAGATGTTTGCCTGTGCTTTTGCAAGGATGTTCCATTCTGTTCACACACTTTCCATTTAATTGTTCAGAAATAAAAAAACTAATGGTTCTAGAGCACTATTCTACTAGGACTCTAGTGTCAGAATGCCTCTTAACAGCGTCTAGAGGTATTTCTCTCTCACAAACTTTACTCAAGTCTGTTCTTCCCACATTAGATAGGTGGGTGGCAATTCTGTCTCTTCTATAGAAGAATATTCTATGTTATTAACTGCTGTTCCATTAAAGGAAGGCATGTCAAAGTCATGCACTATCTCTAAAGGAATAGTGTGTATGTGCAATGTACACATCTCTTATACTGTCTATTAGCTTAGAGTTTTGCACTTACAGTTATAATAGTCTATTTTTCCTTCTTCCATGGGTAATGGTGCATGGAATGAATGTCTGAATCTTGAAATGGCACTACAGACTACTAATCTTTAAAAAAGTTTCAAGCAGCAAGAAAGGCACAGAAGAGCAATTGTTTGCAGTGTCCTGATGGAGGAGAAGCCATCAGTTTAGTTTCATTTCAAGTCAAAAGATTCAAGTAACAGCTTTAAAACAACAACAACAAAAAAAAATAGAATGCCAAAGGAGGAGGGGAAAAAAGAAAAAACAAACAAAACAAACCAACCTGAAACACCAAACACTACCAGACAGAAATCAGTCTTCAAAGCAAAACACAAAGCACACTTAACAGCATATCAGAGAAAGACTTCTAGAAACATTTTGTTTACTATGGTTCTGCTTAAGATTCTTGGTACAGGACTCAGGGCCCTCCTCGGTAGTCAATTACAGTCCTACACTTATTTTTACCCTGTATTCAATCTACTATTGAACTGATCCTTCACCCCCTCAGTTTTTCTGAGGTTTTTTTTTCTGTACAGTAGCACAAAAATACGAATAATTGCTGGGACCTGCCTTTCCTTTTCAGTGCACTCTGTTATAAGCTGAAAAAGTACAAGACAAAGCCTGTGAAATAGCTACATCCACACGTATCACCACCTTAGAGTATGTTGCTGTTGTTCAACTTTTTCTGTATCTGAGATGTATTGCACTTAAATTAATTCCACGTGCCTTTCTAGATGAACCTTAAGACTCCTTGATGCAGTTTTAAAGTCCTGAATGGCATCCTGTTAGTCTCATAATGAACAGAAGCATCGTGAATGGAGATGATTACAAGTCAACACTATATAGTCATGAACACAAACACTGCGTGGGAAGAACACAGTGCTAGAAAAGGCAATTGGGTTGCAAACACCCTCTAAAACAGGACTTTACCACCACCACCCCCCCCCACCCCAATTCTTATTGTTGGATACACACCGAGAAGATTAACAGCACCTGACAAATGAAGCTTTAATGCCACAGAACATACACAACACCTACACACAGAAGTCATGCTTCACCTCCTACAGTCTTTCCAGGAAACTTCTGCTCTTAATACCTAGAAGTGGGACAGTGATAGTGACTTCATGTCTATTCAGTCCATTGCCACTATCTCCCACTTTGATCCTAATGGCAGCAGCTATGTCTACAACAGGCAGGGCACATTACAGGTATGAAAATACAAGAAGGAACAATAACAAGAAATCACTTTGCAATGTTATTCTAGTAAGGAGATTTAAAGAAGTCTTGATTTTAAGGTTCTTCCACAGAAAGCTACAGAGCTTCATTTTCCTGTAGGAAACTGCCCTTTTAGGGATGGTGTGGCAAAGCCATCTGCTTCTTTATTGCAATGGTTTTTAGCATGGTGGAGCAGAGAAACGCTGAACATCACAGAAACAGGCTGTTCAGCCAGAAAGCTGTGCCTGCCAGACTCCACAGAATCTTAACCCACGTGCACTGAAATTGCAGGCTCTGCTTGGAATTTTATGGGTGAGTATTTTTTGTATTTATTGGGCTGGACCAAGTTCAGCTCCTACAGGAGGAATATGACAGATTTCATCTGCTTGACAGCCAAGTCTAATTGTATTTTCTGTAGGAAATGACCAAAGACAAAAGTGCACATGTCTAGGTACTCCAGTGATGTGCCATATGGAGGTTTAGATAAAGGTTTTGTTGGTGGTTAGAGTTCCGCAGAATAACTGGGCACAGCCTGCACCCTGAGTAACTGGAGCAGACAGATCTGAAGGCTCTTCTGGAATGGGGAATTAAGGTATCGTGTTGTTTTCCTGTGGAAGGCAAGTGAAGTCTCATGCATTTAACTTTACAGCAGAATGCACGTTTATCCTGCTTCTTATCAGAAACCTATACACGCACCTACAGCTAAACTATTTGATTTTAATGTAACCATCAGCATAATAAACTCTGACGTGTGATAAAAACCCTTTGATTACTTGGACCACCAAGTGCAGTGGAAAGAGAAGTTAAAATTCATCAGACATCAACACTGCTGGTAGACACATCTGTCACCAAACAGTAAACACTTAACTGGTGAAATTCAGTTAAAATAAACAAAATCCCATTCAGTCTACCCATATAGAAAACTGCAATCTAAACAATTTGAAAATTTTGGATACCTTTTCCTACATGAGATATACTCCATCACATCACAAAAACAAAGGGCAAAATGTCTGAAGTAATCATCTCCAAATATTAGTCCAACATCATGCTCTTAGTGACTAAAACCATTCAAATCTTCTGCACACACACACCACCACCCTGGCATTTTTCTTTGTTTCTTAACTCCTCTCCCTTAGTAACCTAATTTTCTTCCCCTATCCTCTTGGCCATCTGTTGAAAAATAAGCATCATCTTAAACAGTTAGACTCCTTTAAAACAGAATAAGTCCTCTTTTCTCAAAACTTCATCCTTCTCCCTGAAAATCCCACCCTGACACACTTAAGAAAATCATTTTATATCCACCACTTGATATACACCACATATATATGCCACATTACTAAAGAAACTCAAGCTACATGCAAATAGCCCTTCCCCTGCCCAGAAATACATCTGTAAAACTCCTATTGATGTGTCATTTCTAATTAGCAGATTGAAATTAAAGAAATCCTTGTGCTTCAAATGCAAGCTTCTGTTTAGTAAAAAAAAAAAACAACTATTAAGAGGAGGATATAATCTTTCAATATTGATGCAGTTAGATAAACAAACTAAGGTTTTCAGTACATCATCCTCATTACAGTCATTGTTAAAAGAATGGGCTCATTCGTATAATATAATATTAGCCGTAGAGTCTTTGTAATGAAAACAAGTAACCCATTTTATTGTCCAATATATTTTGTGAATAGTAATGTGTTCTAACACAATGGCCTCTCATTTTCTCTGTGTTTGTTGGTGTCTTTTGTTGCAGTGGTGAAACTGCAAACAAGATGCAGAGAAGAGCGGCAATGAAAGATTCCTGCGTGGTCTGGAGCACCATAGCTGTAACTCAGACAGTATGTGGAGTCTTAAAACTCCTGCCCCGTTAGTGGGATCAGATCATAACAGCAACAGAAAACAACACTGCTTTTGCCTCCCATTAAACACCTCCCAGGAAGGCCCTATTCCAACATTTATTGCTGACGCAGTAAGAGCGGTGTTAACATGAGAAGTGCCTCCTTCAACATTAAAGTCCCTCCAGCCAGCTTTCCCTGACCTGTCCCGACAAGACTTACAGATGCTCTTCCATTTTTGAAAAAGAATAGCAGATAACCAAGGAGTATGTATCTAGTGATACAGCAAGTATTGCTCAATAGGAAATGATCGCTCTTTGAGTCCACACAACCAGATTTCTAACATTCAAGACATTATTGCAGTGTGCTTTTTAGATACTTTGATTGCTCTGACTTTCTTACAGGGGGGGAAAAAAAAAAAAAAAAAAAGTATCTGACAAGTATCTGAAAGCTCCTCTGATTTTTCCAGCTAATAAAAAGCCAAGCTTCATTCTAGGAGCCTTTCTTTCTTTCTACAAGCCTTTCTTCACTTCAGACAACCACAGGTACAAGAGCACTACATGTACTTGATTATAAAAGGCACTACACAGATTTAAAAGGCATCCAGTAGTAATTCATTAATCTTAGAATTACAATAGCCTGCAATACCACTAGTGCAGTTTCGGTTACACTGTGAATGGATGGATTCAGTCCAATATATCCAATATGCCAACAAATGAACAACAAATGGGAACACCAAAAAAAAGGCAAAAACCCCCAACTCGTACACATTGGACTCTGCTCAGGTAAGTGCCAGATAAGCTCTATGACTACCCTGTGTTGCAATTAGTTAGTTACAAGCTACAGAGCACAAGAAATGATCATTCCTGATATATCCTGCAAGTAATGACTATGATTGTTCTGGACAAACATAAGAGCAAATCTCTATCATGCGTATACTAATGGCTGGCATGACATACATCCCTGTGTAGTCTGTCAGCATGAAGCATCACCTGAACAGCCTGTCTTAGATCCAAAGTTAATGACTAGAGTCTTTAAAATCCTTCTGAGGACAGTATTCAAAGAAATAAGTCTCTTATTTAAGACACAAAAAAAGTCTGAAGAGTTTAGGTTTGCTTGAATTAAGAATAAAAATAAAGTCTATGCTTTTAGAAGCTGATAATTTGTTTCAAATACACCAAAGTCTTTTTCTGCAGTGAAGTACCTCTCAGTTTCTACATAAGTACTCACAATTAATTCCAAAAATATACAGCATTTGTTTCAGAAATCACAAGCCCTGATGCTCTGTCACAGTGAAACTGGACTCGTTATCTATCACTCAGAGAGAGTCCGTGAACTCTCCATCATTCCAAAGGCCAAAGTGATGTCCAGCTCCTTTGAGTCAAACTCTTGTTAAAAAGGAGCAACTCAGGCCTGTTGTTTAGGCAGGAATGTACTCACCATATGAGCATCCAGAAAATGACGCACCCTGACTAAAGCTGACCCCAAAATACCTTGCCAGTGACAGGTTTTACTTCTTATCTTTGCTTCTCAGCAGCAGACCAAGTTCTTCTGCATTTTCACAAATAGCCATAAATTTTTCAGGTTGTGAACAAAAGCACTATGCTTCTATTTGGTTTCCATTCCTCTTTGTCTGGCATTTGGATGGCAGAAAAAGGAGACATATCTCTATCAGCAGCATACACTATGTTTTCCAGAAACCGTGCACAAATCCTGAGGGACAGCAATAAAAACAGTCTGTAAGTACCTTGGATTAGTTTTCAAAGTACATGCAGGATTTTTAGCTGCATGATTCCCATCTATCTTAACTGCTTCATTGCTGCTTCACAGAACAGGCACACCACGTCAAATGAGTCCTCAGAGCTTGCCTAGCATACACATCACCACATGCCATCATTTTTCAATCATGGATGCTCCTGTGTTCTACCACAGCACAGACACCTCCACTTAGGCTGCGAAGAACAATCGGTTATTATAAGACTGAGATAAAGCTTTGAGCTGCACATTGCCTTCTCCTACCAGCTCTCCTCATGCTGAGTGGTATTTTGCTTCAATAATAGTCCAGCTGACTTCTGCAAAACTATTGCTCCACATGAATGAGAACAGCAGCTTCATAACTTTTCACATAATCATGAGCAGGCTGGAAATAGCTGGGCTCCTTGCACCCAGGAACAATGAGGAGAACACCGCACTTCTTCCCGAGTGCTTTGTTAAAATTGTTATTGAAGAGGAATTAGGGAGAAAACAAACAAACAAACAATCAGTTTGCTTCTAAGATACAAAATACCAATATATCTCATTCCAAAAAGAGCAGCCAATTCTACAGAAGAGAAGGCTCAACACAGCAAGGAAACACGTGGGAATATACCTACACACAAGATAAGGATCTTGTCTAGGCAGAAAAGAGTTTCACGAGTGCTTGCTAAAAACTTATACTATAATCACCTGAAATTCAGGTGGTGAGGAGCTGCTCTTTTTTTCTTTTTTTTCCACCTTCCCCCCCAATTTGCCATGGTAGTGCAAATGTATTGCTGTCCCCGTGGAACAGCAACCACCCAGCTTCTTCATAGTCAAGGGTTGCCCAGAGTCTTCCCTTCTGGCTCCGTAACAAAAAACCCATCCTACCTGAAAACAGGCAGGATACAGGGGATATGGAGCTCACTAAACACTTGCACACAGATCTTGCAAATGCTTGTAATGGGAGATAATTCTGAATGCTGAGAGACATCTTCGAAGATTTAGAACACCCCTGGTGGGACACAGACAAGCTCCCCACACAGTTAGCAGGAAACTGAGTTTAAAATATGCAGGAAGCTCTTGTGTGGCACCACACACCTTGCTGATTCTCCTCAGAAGAGCTCTCAATTTGTGCAAATACAATTTAAGAAGAGATATCTAGCATCCATAAACACTTGACAGAGTCATGTTCTATATAATCTTTATTTTATTCCAAGCCAAACTCACAAAGAAATTATCTGTCCAACTCTCTCCTTGCAGCAGCCTTTAACTTCAGCTCTCACGTCAAAGCTTTCACCTTTGCAGTGAAAGATGTTGGGATTCTCCTCAGAGCTCTTTCAGAACGGTCTTTAAATCAGGCAGAAAGGTCAGCCCAGAGCAACACAAAGCTTTACTATTCTCAAGTCTATGCACACTAAATTATTAGCGATTTTGTGACAGAGTAAACGTTGTGTTTACTGGGGAGGGTAATAAAGCAGGTTGGCTGCACAGTACTTTTTAAGGATCTAATCTCTTTTCAATTAGTAAAATCATGGCCTCTCTTTAAACCATGGAAAATTGCTGAATGTTGCGTTTGGATCTGCTTTAGTCCTTTATCCATCAATCAAAAATTAATCTGCTAATTTCATTTGTCAGAGATCACCATCCTGGGCTAGTTTCTAGAGGACAACATTCATATCACTGAAGCAGCCAAACCACTTTCCAACAGCCTTTGTAGTTATCTCAGCAAAGGCCATAAATGTGAAGAGCACTCACTATTATCTTGTCATCCAGATTAGGTGTGCAAATACACTTGGGTTGCAAATGATTAAATCAAATGTATCTAACAAAGTACCTCCAATTTCAGTCAGTTTAAGCATTTTCTTTCACAGTAAACTCATTTAAATAAACCAAAGAGGTTCCAGAAATTAGTTTCAGTTGTGAATTCAGTGATTGTTTGCTTAGTAGAGAAAAAAATTTCTTTGCAAGCTTGGAAAATATTTATATAAACATAGCATGTATATTCCCAAGTAATTCATTCAGTTAGGAACATATTTCATTGCATACTTGTGATGCTTCCTGTTCCAGTGTTGTATCTCGTCAGGAAATAAACTCTCCCCAGCAGAAGTACTAACAATGGCATCATTTCCCATACATGTTCTCCATTTTCCTAGTCTTTGGTTGACATTTGTAGTAAACTCATCTGCACTAGACAGAACCTATAGGCACCCTCCTTCCTGGAGCAGAGGCACTCTTAGGTCAGCCCACAAAACTATTTTCACTGCCTAGAGTCAGAATTTTTATTCATCATCTTTAAAATAAGCCAACATTTATTCTTTCCATTCAGTCCAGCATGGATAATTCCCTCCAGCAAAGGAAAATTGCTTTCATTGCTGTGTTGGCCAGTCCTGCTACAAGAACACAGTATTTTTAAAGGCTTTTTCTCAGGAGAAAATACTGTAAGATATATTTATCTTTAACTAATCCATTTTTAGCTCTTACTCTAAGATTAAGGAATTAGAGGCTGCTACAGCTGCTGTCCTTATCACATTAATTACTGTAAATTGGCTGTCATCTCAAAAAAGAAAATCCACTTCCAGGGAGTGTCTCGTTCCATGCTTCAAATACCAGGCAAAGAGCATATTGAACGTATCACTGTAACTCAAGGCTCAACAAACAAAGGATGTTACACAAAAGCAATTGCTCTCGATACAGCTATTCTTAGCCTGTCCACACTCCAGTTGCAGAACTATAGATCTAACTCCACATACTGTTTCTGCTTGATTTCTGACTGGCACAAATTACTTCCAACCTCAGCATTTGAAGAAAAAAAAAAAAAACCAAAACCACCATAAAATAAATTTGTCATGTCTTTGTATGATATACATAAAAAACCACTAATATGCCCAAACTGAATCAAACCCACAAAATTTACTGTAGACTTTGAGCATGGAATTATGCCTCCTCCTCCTCCTCAATATGATTGCTTTTCAGAAATGTAGTCAAATTAAAATTTATAAGCAACGCTAACATTTATCACAACATTGTGATAGAACTTCAGATGCCTTCTGTAATTCAGAGTGCTGTGCTTTTCCATGAGTAAGACAAAGACTAACAGTGTTCATCTTAGAAATGCTTTTACATGCTTGCTTAGTGAGATTCTTTCTACAGAGTTCAATATATATAACAACATTAAGAAATATTATTTAAAATAATTCAAATGCAATTTGGGGTTATTTTGAGCTATTAAGTCCTCCCATCAATAGCTGCTAAAAAACTAGCCACCTCCTGTGCTGGACGATATCTACAGGATGGTGCTGGGGGGGGATTAGCACCATTAAGAGTGCCAAGAACACCCACAAACCCTTTCTTCCTAGTCTCATGAGATGCACATGGTGCATGTCTGTCTCTGAAGCACAAGCAGTACAATAGGTTCCAAGCAGGACCAGAAATCCAGGCATGAAAGAGAATCTATGTATTTTAGTACTTCTGTGTTGGCAGTGAAGAAGCAAACATCATGAGTGTGTTAAAGGAATCCCTTAATTCATATTTTGATATACATTAAAACAAACGTGAAAAACCTTCTGGTCTTGCTTTTTTTATTCAGTTCTTTACAGGAACACATTTTTCCATTTAAATTCTTAAATGCCAATGCAGAAACCAAATTATGATAGAAACTGAATACAGTGTTTCTATAAATTCTATACTTTGTAGAGCTTAACATGAAAACTCTTCAAAAACTGACTCTTTATATGAAGTTATAGAAGATTCTTCTCTAACTATCATTGATAAACTTGAGACACAAGCACAGATCCAACATTAAACTTTGATAATCTCTTTTACTGTTGTTGGTTTGTGCTTTATTGGGAGAGGGCGTGGGCTGGGTTTTTCTGTGTGGTTTTTTGGTGGGGAGGAGTTTGAGGTGTTTTGGCTTTTTTCTGTTGGGTTTTTGTTGGGGTTGGTTTGTTTGTTTTACAAGCATCAAATTACTGTAATAATGCACCAGAAAAATAAGGCTTTGGGAGCACAGATTTTTCAAAAATCCTTGGAGCACAGCAGCTAAAGCAAGTGTCATTAATGTGATCATTAGCACCTGTAAATAGGACAGTTACCAATTATTTTAAATCAGTAGATACATTCTTAGAAGAAACAAGATGAATGCTTCCTGTTTTTCCATTAGAGAGAGAGAGAGAGAGAGATTCAAGTCAATCAAACAAAGCTAGGTAAGAGTTCTGATTTTTGCTTGATGTCTGAATAGCAACCTGCTATGTAGTCAGCAATACGACCAAAGCCCAAAATACCACTGAGATTTAGAATTACTAGATAAATTTCATCCAGACAGATAATACTCATGCACTGGGCAACTCTTTTGGGCTTCAACGTTATTATCTTTCATTTCCGCTCCACACTACTTCCCTTCCCTGTAGCCCTTGTACAGATTCATTACACTGCCTAGAGCCAGCACTGCCAAAGCCAAGATGCAAATACAAAGAGAATGTCCTAACGAGAGCTAATGCAAGCGCTGATACAGGAGACAAATACTGTCCTCCCTGCAACCTTTTGCCTTCTGCAGCCTAAAAAGGATAAGTCACACAGCAACTGTCCCCAGACTCAACCATCAAAGGTACTTTTGACAGTCCGAGCATTTGTCAGCTCTCATTTCAAAAGCAGAATTTCAAGAAAGACGGATTCAGCTTTTATGAGAGATGTCATTCTATTGAAAGTACATTTATTTTTGAAGGCATCATAAACCATCTGAGCAAAATCTTAACTGCATTAACTTTAAGATACTTTCAAACAACTGCTTTTCATGGAATAGCTACAAAACCCAGACTTAGTGCTTATATGTCATCTCCTGAAAATAAATCCATTCTGGCATATTGTATTGAACATAACCCAATAATAAACCCAGGCTCTCCAGACCATACCCTGGATGCACGGCCATACTGGTGCAGGATTCCCACTGCACTATCAGATTAGGATCTGGAATGACAGATTCAATTGCCTAAATTACGCAGTGGCTGCTTGTGGAGATTAGGGGACTGCTGGTCTTATTTTTTGTAAAACTACTAAATGTTTAGCATACTTTTTCCACCAAGTCTCACAAAAGGAATTCTACACTGCCACTTGTTAAAAGGAAGCCGCTGTTGTATAAACCAGTTTATGGTTTAAATACAGCATCCCATTCTCCAGAGTACGGAAATCGTTATCGTACCCATAGATTATGTGGCAGCAGCAGCAGCCTTGAGAAGTGTTCTTCAGTGACCCTTATTTATTCTAAGCCCAGGGAGCTTCTCAGGTATCATCCAATGGAGCAAAAAAAATATCTCTCAACGTCAATCATTCTTGGCCCGCGTGCACTTTCTCACTCATGCATCTTAACTTTAAAGTGATTGGTCTTTTCCCTCTGGAGTTGGGCTGAATGATATAGCAGCTTTCTCAGTTGTGATATTAACATTTCAAGTCAAGCCTCAATCCACTTCTCCATCTGAGAGACAAGATATGAGACCTTAGGCCTGTAAGCACTCCAGGGAAGTTTATTTTGATTCTCAAAATCTCTAGTGTTTTAGAGATGGGAACTCTTTTAGTGACCAAGATGCCTCAAGTTTAAATTCCTGCCCTAGAACACAGAAATACACTGTTGAGATTTCTAATCAACAGTGCTGTTCTGATTTTGGCAGGATGCTGAAACCCTCTCAGTTTTTAGGCAAGCATGTTCAGACAGCACACGGTACTGTACCAAACCTGACCAACAAAAAGCCACTTCAGGCAGCCTTAACTGTCAGGTGGATGCATATGCAGCAGCTCACACAGCAAAGCACATTCCTCCAGTGAGGCTGCAATGTTGACTGGCCATGGGTCAAGCCTGTGGTCAAGCCTCAGGACTGGTAGCTTCCTTTGACCTCTTGAGTTTTTTTTTTCTGGGCAGCTGCAGCAATCCATGGCAGCAGCTGACAGGGAGGAGAGGGGCAGGGAACAACAGGTTTCTGGGTCAGTCTTAGAATGGAGAGCCACATGCCCTGGTAACCCTTCTAGACAACAGCAGCAGCTGCAAGTAAGATGGTGCTCACTAGAGTGGGTCAGAGTTTTACCACAAAACAAATCACAACAACAATAGACATTTTTTAGATTATTATTTTCCCGTGGGTCATTCAATTATATTTTTTTGGCATGGTGGCTTTAAAGAGGCTTCACTTAAGTTATTTTAAGAGAAAATTTTCATCTTGAACTGGTTCCTAAAGACCAGAATGTTCTAGAAAGAGATATACCATCTTTATACTACTCCCAGTGTCCCAGAATATTGACCACAACTCAAAGATGCCTTCTGGTTTTGCAAACACACAGATACATCCTTTGTTTGTTCAGCTTTCACTCTAGCTTTTCAAAAAAAAACCAAAAAACAAAAAAAAACCCACAACACCAAACACCAAAACCCTCCCCCCCATTTTTCCACTGTGTAATCTCTACAAAGTTGAAGAAGTTATGAAAAGATAAAGGTGGTTAGAAATGTAAGAAACAACAGGTAATAACCCTTGGCATTTACTTTATTTTCCTTAGAAAAGGGAAAGAACAATGTTTAGTTTCTCCCCCTTCTCTACCAATTTTCACCACATGGCTTCACTACAGCATCTTGCCTTTTTTGGCTACACCCAGAAACAGATTTCTGTATGTAATTCTAAATTATTCCAACTGTACCCTAGGCCAGGGTCTGAGGACAGGTGCTTGAGCCAGATCCCATCAGCTGTGCACTGACCCAGGAGCCCAGGGTTGGTGCCCAGGGGGCAGACCCTCAGCAAGGCTTTGTCCAGAGTAGTTTTGTGCAGTCTCACCAGGACTAGACTTTAACACAAGGAAGGAAAAAACTTCCTCACCACGGTTTGTATAGGGCAGGAAAGGTCTTCAGAGGGGAAAGGTAAGATCAAACAGCTCTTGTTTCTGTAACACTCCTGCTGGCACCTGGAAGTCTGGATAAACATCCCATTACACACTGGAGACCCACACATAAGTAAAAATAAAATGATACAGAGCTGGCAGGGAACAGCTTTACCCAGGTTTAAACTCTGTCTGACACCCAAGGTAAAACATAGTAGACAGATCCTGGCTTCACCATCATCAGTAAAAGAGCTCCCATGAATGTGAAAAGAGACAGGATTAAATTAATGTTACTCACTCCGATCGCTGATGCCTACAGAGGCAAAGAGAAACTGGTCTATAAAACAAAGGGATAAGTTTGACATTATTCTGTAAAACACAACCACAGCTCTAGATGCTGAATAATAAGAACTAGTTCAAATATAATCCATACTCCTATTTATTTATATCTTAATGAAAAAATCTCTTTGAGCAAAAACATTGCAGACTTGCTCTCTGCTGCAAGATGATTTTTTTTGGGAGGGGGGGGAATTCTTTGACACATAGATATCAAAGCACTGTGAATAATAGAAACAGACAAAGAGAGAATCATCTTTACAACACAAGTGTACGAGGATATTTTACGAGTGAAGTGAATCTGCTTATAACGCATAAAGGAACTGAAAGATAGCACTGACTAACGTCTTATTTCCCAGATCCCTAAGCTATTGTACCTCATCCTGAGATTACCCCAAAGCAAACAGATATACACTTTAAAAATATAATATTTTTCTCAACATAAGCAATCCTTGAAGAAAAAAATTAACTATAAAAATGCAAAGTCTAAAAAACTAGAAAGAGTACAGTGGAGAGAGGGATGGACTCTAAATGACTTACCTGTAACTGCAGTGCCCAGGCTTTGCCTGAAAAATTCAGCTTTTTCTGAAGGGCAATTCTCCCCTTGACAGTCCCAGCCTATCCCAAACTTCAACAGCACCCAACATATCTCCACCCTATTCTGCCAAAACAACCTGAAGACATTAAAACTTGTGACATAGCATCTCTGGACCAGGCAGCATAGAAACAAAAACTACCATAGCCATGGCTCCTGTGCCAGAACTACCTGACCACTGGCAGCATTGCACTGCCACAGGACCACTAGATCATCCAGATCCCCAACCATGGGAGGAGCAGGACCCCAGGAGGCACTCAAATCAGCATCATTCAGTGCTAGAGATGTCCTGCACACCCAACTCAGTCCATCCCCACCCTATCAGTGGGGCACCTGCTGTGCTGTGGCCATCTCCCATCCTTAGGCATTATCAATCTCCAATCTCTTCCCCACAGTAAGTGCCAGATGTCACTTGCTCATTGAACAGTTTGGTACCTGGTCACCCAGCAAGGAAGGTCAGGTACACAGCTTTCCACACCCAGGCCTTAAGGACCAGAGGGAGGGACTATTAATATCCCATGGACATCCCACACTATAGCAGTTAGAGTTGCTGTGTAGATCTATTTGATTACAGAATTAGAACAGCCTACTTTAACTCCTAGAAGAACTTACAACATTCTTCTTCCCTCTTCTTTCACTTGGAAAGCAAGGATAAAATCACCTATTACACTCCCTGTGAGCCCAGCAGGCTGTACATGAAGAGTTTTACACCACCACCCACAACTCAGTGTTTGGAAACAAGGGGAGTTACAGTATAACTGGGGTGTGGTGCATGTATTTCTTTGTCAGGTTCTTGGACTGCACCACCATCTGTGCAGACATGCCAGAAAGAACAGGAGCCAAAACCAGATGTAAAAGTCTCCATTCCCTCTCTGGAAAAGGTGCTGAAGCTTTCCTATTCTAATCAAGACAAATCTTTCACTCAATAATTAAAATACACCTCCTATTCAAAGAGAGAACGACCAAGGTTGAAACAATTAGCTGACAAAGGTAAACAGCACGAACTTCCATCCTCCCCCACTAACAATAAACATCACGTTTTTCCAAAGACAAAAAAGTGCATCAAAGCTGAAAGGCAGAAAACTAAGTAGACGCTTAAATTAGAAATTATTTAAATTGAATTTTATATGAAGAATGCTCAGAAGCTGGACTGTTTAAGACAAACCTCAAGTTTTCTGCATGGCTGGAATCACATTAGCAGAGGAATGATAGCCTCGTGTATTCGCTAATCTATTACCGTCAAGTTAGAAATAGACTATTGCATTAGCATGCAAAAGGATGCAAGCCAGCACTACAGGGGAAACCAGTATTTCTGTAGTAAGCACCACGGATTTGTATAATAATGAATCAAACGGGGAAAAAAAAAAAGGGAGCTTGCACTGTTCTGAGGCTTATATTGATATTACATTCATTTTAATGTGTCTACTGTTCTGAATAGCCTACCAAAGGCCAGTGTTTCACGTTGTTATGACGGGAGAGCTCTCCTTCCCTCTCTCATTTCCCTCCCCACAGAAAAAGCCAAAAAAAAAAAAAAAAAAAAAAGAAAAAAAAAAAAAAAAAAAAAAAAAAAAAAAAAAAAAAAAAAAAAAAAAAAAAA